>PVJS01053721.1:0-13199 GCA_004027185.1 Glis glis
TCTCTCTCTCTCTCTCTCTCTACCTAGTGAGGCCCTCCGCAACTTCGTGAGACCCGGTTTCAAAATAAAGTATAAAAAAATAGGGCCGGGGGTGTAGCACGGAGGTAGAACGCCCCTGGGTTCAATCCCCGGTACCGCAAAAAAAAATAATAATAATAAAGTATAAAAAAATAGGGCCAGGGGTATAGCTCAGAGGTAGAAATATCCCTGGGTTCAATCCCCGGTACCGCAAAAAAAAAAAAGCGTTATTGAGGTGTAAAAAGTTACACAGATTATTATTGAGGTGTAAGAAAGTGCACAGATTATGTATGTATGTATGCATGCATATGTTTGTATGTGTGTATATATGTATATAGAGAGAAAGTGTGTGTGTGTGTGTGTGTGTGTGTGTGTGTGTGTGTGTGTACACAAGCAAGCGCGTGCACGCACACGCAAGACTGGGAATTGAACCCAGTGGTGTTCTATCTCTATAATATACCCTCAGCTCTATTTTATTTTGAAACAGTTGCTGAGGCTGGCTAGTATTTTGATGAGTTTGAACGTATGCATACCCTGTCACACCAGCAACCACAATCAAGGTACCAAACACCATCACCTCCCCCTTCGGGTCCACTCACCTTGGCAGGACTTGCCTGACTGGCAGTGTGTCATGTGGTTCAGGACGTTCTTCATCGTGCGGCAGTGGGGCAGGTTGCACTGCCTCACTTCCCCGTTGGCCTGCTCCCGGCGCTGGCACTTGTGAGCATGCAAGAGGAGAACAAGCTGCTGCTGGATGAGCTTGCGCTTCTCGGGATCGGCCGTGTGTGCTCCAGAACCCATCCCCTGGGCTACTGGTGTTACCAGACTTGGCTGCTGGACCTGCGGGGCAGGCTGTTGGCCCTAAGAGATATAACAACAAAGATACATTTAACAGTAAGTGGTATAGTATGCTACCTCTTAATAAACCTTTACTTGGTCTACTATATGCCAGACTCCAGTTTTTGACAAGGGGTTGCGGGGGTGGGGGTGGTGGTATGTTCAAATATAAATAAATGATGGCTCTAACATCAAGAAGTTCAATTTAGTAAAAAAAAATTATGACATTACCAAGTGATATAATCCATTTATGATATATAAAAAACTCAAAGGAAAAGGTAAAGGCTGAGACATGAGGATCTCAAGTGCAAGGGGAGCGTCATCAACTTAGGAAGACACTGTCCCAAAATAAAAGAGCTGGAGAAGTAGCACCAATGGTAGAGTGTGCCTGGTTCAATACCCAGTACCAAAAAAAGAAGAGAAGCTTCTTGGTTGTCTCAGCATAGGTCTTTAAGGTGGGTAAAAATTAGTTTTTTATAAACTCTGAAAGAAATTTAGCTTTTCATATAAAAAAGCAAGCATTGTAGCCAGGCGTGGTGGCGCACGCTTGTAATCCCAGTACTTTGGGAGGCGGAGACCGGAGGATCAGGGTTCGCGGCCAGCCTCAGCTGTCTCTCTCTCTCTCTCTCTCTCTCTCTACTTAGTGAAGGCCCTCCACAACTTTGTGAGACCCGGTTTCAAAATAAAAAGTAGAAAAAAAATAGGGCCAGGGATGTACCGCGGAGGTAGAACGCCCCTAGGTTCAATCCCCGGTACCGCCAAAAAAAAAAAAAAAAAGGCAAGCATTGCTGAGGACAGGGATGCCATGTTTTATTCATCTTTACTACATATATTTATTGTGGTACTAGGGATTGAACCCAGGAGCATTCTATCTCCAAGCTACACCCCCAGCCCTTTTTATTTGTATTTTTAAATTTTTTATTTTTTGGTAGTGCTGGGGATGGAACCAAGGAGCATTCTACCTTTGAGCTACACTCCCAGGCCTATTTTATTTTTTACTTGAAAATGCAGTCTCACAAGGTTGCTGAGAGCCTCACTAAGTTGCTGAGGCTGGTTTCAAACCTGCCATCCTCCTATCTCAGGCTCCCAAGTACTGGGATTACAGACATGGACTACTAAGCCTGGCTTATTTTTATTTGTTTGAAACAGGGTCTCTCTAGGTTGCTGAAAGTCTCACTACAATGCTCAGGCTGTCCTCGAACCTGTGATCCTCCGGTCTCAGCCTCCCAAGTACTAGGATTACAGGCATGTGCCACCATGCCCCACTTACATATTTTTATGATGCTGAGAATTGAACCCAGGGGCGCTCTAACTGTAAGCTACACCCCCAGCCCTATTTTTTATTTCTAATTACTTATTTTGTGGTACTGAGGGTGTTACCAAGGGGCCTTCTACCTCTAGACTACACCCCCAGACCTATTTTATTTGGAAACAGGATCTAAGTAGCTGAAAAGTCTCAGTAAATTGCTGAGGCTGGCTGCGCATCTGCTCCTGCCTCAGCCTCCCAAGTACTGGAATTACAGGTGTGTACCACCATGCCTGGCTTATTATTATTATTTTTTTTTTTTTGGTGAAACAGGGTCTTGCTAAGTTGCTGAGGCTGACCTCAAACCTGTGATCCTCCTCTCTCAAACTCCCAAGTAGTGCGATTACAGGCATACATCACCATGCCTGGCTTATCCATCTTTTTTTTTCCTAGTTCTTAAGAGACTATCTGAAATACAAGCAGTTGGTGAACTTGACAGAAAACAATAACTAAAACATCTTAAAAAGAGATAATATCACTGAAGGACAATTTTTCCAATGGTGTATGCAGACTACTGGACAAATATATACCTGGAAATGGTTTTACTTTTTTTTTTTTTTGCGGTACTAGGGATTGAACCCAAGGGTGTTCTACCTCCGAGCTATACCCCCAGCCCTATTTTTTATTCTTTATTTTGCAACAAAGTCTCACTAAGTTGCAGAGGGCCTCACTAAGTACTTAAGGCAAGCCACGAATCCGGATTCTCCAGTCTCAGCCTCTCAAATACTGGATTACAAGTGTGCGCCACCTCGCCTGGCTATGGTTTTACTTTAGAAAAATAACAATGTTAGGCTGAGCGTGGTGGCGCATGCTTGTAATTCCAGTACTTGGGAGGCTGAGAAAGGAGGATCACAGGTTGGTGGCCAGCCTTAGCTACTTAGTGAGACCCTGTTTCAAAATAAAGAATAAAAAATAGGGCTGGGGGTGTAGCTCGGAGGTAGAATGCTTCTGGGTTCCATCCCCAGTACCACAAAAAAAAAAAAAAAAGGCAAAGAAAAATAACAATGTTAAAAACAGCTTCTGGAGTAGGGTGTGGTGGTGAACACTAGTAATCCCAGTACGTGGGAGGCTGAGACCAGAGGCCTTGGTTTGTGGCCAGCCTCAGCAACTAGTGAGGCCCTCTGCAACTTACTGAGACCCTGTTTCAAAATAAAGAATAAAAAATAGGGCTGTGGGTGTAGCTCGGAGGTAGATCACCCTTGAGTTAAATCCCCAGTGCCAAAAAAAAAAAGACTATGTATAGCCAGATTTGGTGGCACACCCTGTAATCCCAGCTACTCAGAAGGCTGAGGCAGGAGGATCACAAGTTTGAGGCTGGCCTGAGAAACTCAACAGGTACCTGTCACAAAAGAAAATAAAAGGAGCCAGACATGATGGCATACACTTGTAATCCCAGTACTTGGGAGGCTGAGAAAGGAGGATCACAGGTTCCTCAGCAAGTAGTGAGACTCTCATCAACCTAGCAAGATCCTGTTTCAAAAAAGGGGGGGACTGGGGGTGTAACTCAGAGGTAGAATGCCTCTGGGTTCAATCCCCAGTACCACAAAAAATGAAATGAAAAAGTGATGGGAGCCAGGCATGGTGGTGCAGGCCTCTAATCCCAGTACTTGGGAGACTTGAGACAGGAGGATTGCAGATTCAAGGCCATCCTCAGCAATTTAGTGGGGCCCTCAGAAACTTAGTTAGACCTTGTATCAAAGTAAAAAAAATAAAATAAAATAAGAGCCAGGCGTGGTGGCCCACGCTTGTAATCCCAATACTTGGGAGACTGAGACTGGAGGATCCAGGTTCGTGGCCAGCCCCAGCTACTTAGTGAGGCTCTCTGCAAATTAGTGAGACCCTGTTTCAAATAAAGAACAAAAAATAGGGCTGGGGGCTGTAGCCCGGAGGTAGAACACCCCTGGGTTCAATCCCCGGTATTGCAAAAAAAAAGTGAGGCCCTCCGCAACTTAAGTGAGATCCTGTTTCAAAATAATTTATAAAAAATAGGGCTGGGGGTGTAGCTAGGAGGTAGAATGCCCCTGGGTTCAATCCCCAGTGCTACCAAAAAAAAAACAAAAACAAAAACAAAAACAAAAAACAAGAGTTGGGAGCCTGTGCCTGGTGTCCTTCTCGAAAGAGCAGAAAGGTGCCACTTTTCACTCGCCAAAGCTGCCGAAGGGAAGGCCCCTGAACCTTTATGGTAGCGGCCTACTTGGCTCCTGTTTGGATCAGCCGTCTTACTGGTCAATGACTAGAGGAAACAAAACACCTGGTTAAGTGAAAAGATGGCACAAGCTGGTACTTCCTCCTCCCTGAGAGGGTTTGTCCATTACACATCTATTAAGGTTCCTAGAGTACAAATTGTAGCAGATATAGAAGGCATCAACATTCAACATAATTTTTTTGTTAAAATGCCAGTTTAAAGACAAGTTGTGGCCGTGCATGGTAGGCCACGCCTGCAATTCTAGCACTTGGGAGACTGGGACAAGAAGATCACAGGTTCAAAGCCAGCCTCAGCAACTTAGAATTTCAGAAACTTTGTGAGACCCTATTTTCCGAATACAAAATAAAAGTGGGCTGGCGGTACAGCTTGGAGGTAGAATGACCCTGGGTTCAACCCCCAGCACCACAAAGAAACATAAGACAAGTTTGCTGCATAACTGAAGAGTACTCACCATGTTGGGCATTCCTCCGCCAGGAACGGCCTTTTTGTCCATTGCAAATGGAGATAAGTTATTTGGTAATACAGCCTTTGACTGAATCTGCAGACCAAGACCACTGGGCCCAATCTGCTGTCCAGAATTCTGAGTATATGGTGAACCATAAGGATTGGGGTTGCTCATCATTCCCATCTAAGAGTTAGAAAAGAGAAATTAAATTTTACTCCCTACATTATTAGGACATTACTATTCCCTTTCCTGCTTCATTTTCTAACATACAAAAACAATTTTAAAGCAAATCCTCTCATAATATTGAATAAAAATAGACTTAGGAAAGTACATTTTCAAGATTAAGATCAAGATAAAGGGCATGCTGGGCATGGTGGAGTGTGCCTGTAATCCCAATGACTTGGAGGATTCAAGTATAAGGTCAATCTCTGCAATTTAGCAAGACCCTGTCTCAAAAAAAAATCAACAAGGGCTGGGAATGCAGCTCAGTGGTAGAGCACCCCTGAATTGAATCCTCAGCACTACAAGGAAAACTAAAAGATCCAGTAAATTTACAGAACTATTTCCTTAAGTATTTGAGATAAAAGTGTTTTAGAGCCGGGCATGGTGGCGCACGCTTGTAATCCCAGTACTTGGGAGGCTGAGACCGGAGGATCCGGGTTCGAGGCCAGCCTCAGCTACTTAGTGAGGCGCTCTGCAACTTCGTGAGACCTGGTTTCCAAATAAAGACTAAAAAATAGGGCTGTGGGTGTAGCTCGGAGGTAGAATGCCCCTGGGTTCAATCCCCAGTACAGCAAAAAAAAAAAAAAAAAAAATTGTTTTAGAAACAATTATAATCTAGCTTCCTTTATGTGCTAAACAAGATCTGCCATTCATTTCCTTAAAAAGTCATACACCGCTGGGCATGGTAGCGCATGCCTGTAATCTCAGTACCAGGGAGGACGAGACAGGAAGATTGCAGATTCAAGGCCAGCCTCAGCAATTTAGTTAGACCCCCAGCAACTTAGTAATAAATACTTTCAAGCCGGGTGTGGTGGCGCTCACTTGTAATCCCAGTACTTGGGAGGCGAAGACCGGAGGATCCGGGTTCGCGGCCAGCCTCTGCTACTTAGTGAGGTCCTCCGCAACTTCGTGTGACCCGGTTTCAAAATAAAGTATAAAAAATGGGGCTGGGAGTGCAGCTCGGAGGTAGAACGCCCCTGGGTTCGATCCCTAGTACCGCAAAAAAAAAAAAAAACTTTCATTTAATGTACAAACTAACTATGGCTAATTCAACTCAGCTCAATATGTCATCTAATCCCTAAATATAGTATTAAGGATTTTGACAGGTCAAAGATTTTTTTTTTTGCGGTACCAGGGATTGAACCCAGGGGCGTTCTACCTCCGAGCTACACCCCCGGCCCTATTTTTTTATACTTTATTTTGAAACCGGGTTCCACGAAGTTGCGGAGGGCCTCACTAAGGAGAGAGAGAAAGAGAGAGACAGGGAGAGAGAAAGAGAGAGAGAGAACTGAGGCTGGCTGCGAACCCGGATCCTCCGGTCTCCGCCTCCCAAAGTACTGAGATTACAAGCGTGCGCCATCACGCCCGGCTCAGGTCAAAGATTTGAATGCGTACTCCAGCATTTTTGTTTTATATAAAAGGTAGAACCCGGGTGTGGTAGTGCACGCTTGTAATCCCACTACTTGGAAGGCTGAGACAGGAGGATTACTGGTTCGCGGCCAGCCTCAGCTACTTAGTGAGGCCCTCCGCAATTTAGTGAGACCTTTTCTTTTTTTTTTTTGCGGTACCGGGGATTGAACCCAGGGGCGTTCTACCTCCGCGCTACACCCCCGGCCCTATTTTTTATACTTTATTTTGAAACCAAGTCTCACGAAGTTGCGGAGGGCCTCACTAAGTAGAGAGAGAGAGAGAGACACAGAGAGAGACAGATAGATAGAGAGAGAGAGAGCGAGCGCTGAGGCTGGCCGCAAACCCGGATCCTCCGGTCTCTGCCTCCCAAAGTACTGGGATTACAAGCGTGCACCACCATGCCCGGCAGTAGTGAGACCTTTTCAAAATAAAGAGAAAAAAAATAGGGCTGGGGGTGTAGCTTGGAGGTAGAATGCCCCTGGGTTCAATCCCCAGTACCGGAAAAAAAAAAAAATAAATAAATAAATAAATAGAAATAAAAAATAAGCCGGGCATGGTGGCACATGCTTGTAATCCCAGTACTTGAGAGGCGGAGACCAGAGGATTTGGGTTCACAGCCAGCCTCAGCTACTTAGTGAGGCCCTCCACAACTTCGTGAGACGCGGTTTCAAAATAAAGGATAAAAAATAGGGCTGGGGTGTAGCTCAGAGGTAGAACTTGCCTGGGTTCAATCCCTGGTAGCGCTAAAAATAAATAAATAAATAAATAAATAAATAAACAAACAAATAAATAAATAAATAAATGGTAGAAGCCATGTGTGGTGGCACACATCTGTAATCCCACTACTTGGGAGACTTGAGACAGGAGGATCACAGGTTCAAGACTAGCCTTAGCAATTTCGTAAAAAAAAAAAAAAAAAAAAAATAGGGCTGGGGGTATAGTTCAGAGATAGAATGCCCCTAGATTCAATCGCCAATCCCCCTGCCAAAAGGAGGGGATAGGGAACTGGTGTGTTTTGGGAGATACATACTTTTTTAACTTAGGAACCTTGATAATAATGGTGACTTTTAAACTTTTTGATTCTGAATTCTTTAGATGTTGCATGCAAAACTCTGGACTCCACACCATTTCTTGCTGCTCTATAAACGTAGCTACTCTATTGGTTAAGCTACCCACTTGACCCTTAAAGTAACTTTACTCTGCAACTCCTATATGCTTTAAAAAAAATAGGCTCTTTTTTGTATTTATGTTAATTTCACCTAGAGCCATCATACTTTTATAATATTAACTAAAGAGGATTAATATTACAAAAGCCAAATATCTTACTGATAATGAATCTTAGAAAAAATGCACTTTCATTAATCCAAATTTAATTTAAAAATTATTTTAAATAATTCCAACTGGAGTCAACTCTATCCTCTAAATTTAGAAGCTACTCTCTACCTTCCACCACCCAATATAGGATTCCCAAATGCAAATCAACCAAATCCTATTAGAGACATACTTAAGTAAGCACTCAGAATAGGAACTCAGGATGCTATCACTACTGCAAAATTCAAAAGAAGCCAAAGCTGGGCATGGTGGCGCATACTTGTTATCTTAGTACTTGGGAGGCTGAGACAGGAGGATGGCAGGTTTGAGTCCAGCCTCATCAACTTAGTGAGGACCTGTTTCAAAATAAAAATAATAAAATAGGGCTGGGGATGTAGCTCAGAGGTAGAATGCCCCTGTGTTTCAACCCCAGTACCCCCCAAAAAACAAAACAGAAGCCAAATTTGGGCACGGTGGCACATGCTAGTAATCCCACTACTTGGTAGTCTGAAATAGGTGGATTGCAGGTTCAAGGCCAGACTCAACAACCTAGCAAGACCCTGTTTCAAAACAAAAAAAAATTTTTTTTTTCGGTACTGGGGATTGAACGCAGGGGCGTTCTACCTCCGCGCTACACCCCCGGCCCTATTTTTTTATGCTTTATTTTTGAAACCGGGTCTCACGAAGTTGCGGAGAGCCTCACTAGGTAGAGAGAGAGACAGACAGACAGACAGAGGAGAGAGGAGAGAGAGAGAGAGAGAGATCACGCGCGCGCACATGCACGCTGAGGTTGGCCGTGAACCCGGATCCTCTGGTCTCTGCCTCCCAAAGTACTGGGATTACAAGCGTGCGCCACCACACCGGGCCAAAAAAAATTTTTAAAAAGGCTGGGAGTGACCCGGGCGTGGTGGAGCACGCTTGTAATCCCAGTACTTTGGGAGGTGGAGACCGGAGGATCCAAGTTCGCAGCCAGCCTCAGCTCTATCTCTCTCTCTCTCTCCCTGTCTCTCTCTACTTAGTGAGGCCCTCTGCAACTTCGTCAGACCCGGTTTCAAAATAAAGTATACAAAATAGGGCCAGGGATGTAGCACGGAGGTAGAATGCCCCTGGGTTCAATCCCCGGTACCACACACACACACAAAAAAAGGCTGGGAGTGTAACTTAAAGACAGAAAGCTCTGGGTTCATTTCCCAGCACCAAAGGAAAAAAAAAAAAAAAAGGAAGAAACCAAAAGTCAGGTGTGGTGGTATACACCTGTAATCTCAATACTTGGGAGGCTGAAATAGGAGAATCACAATTTCGAGCCAGTCTCAAGAACTTAGAGACCCTGTTTCAAAATTTAGAAAATTTTAAAGGCTGGGGATGTAGCTCAGAGGTAGAACACCCCTGGGTTTACTCCTCAGTACCGATTAGATAGATGATAGATGATAGACAGATAGATGGATAATAAATGATAGATAAGCAGACTATAATATATATATATATATATATACACACATACATATATACATAAAATGAGCCACACAAACTTCTATCCTTTTCTCCCAGATTTAATCCTATCAAAGGGTCCTTTAATTCTGCCTCTAAACAAATACACACCCTTCCCATATATTCCTGCCCATTGTCATTGTCTTAATTCAAACTTGTCACTGCTTATGTAGACTAAGTTCTCAGATAATTGGGGAGTATAGGGGAAGAAACTATCCATGGTGTACCAAGGCACTCTTGGGGCCTTTCTCTTCATGGCATATTATTACTACTTCCTGTGCCCGATACTTTTTTTTTGGTACTGGGGATTAAACCCAGGGGCATTCTACCTCTAAGCTACACTCCCAGCCTTTGACTTAGAAATAGGGCTCTATGTTGCTGAGGCTGGCCTTCAACCTGCGATGCTCCTGTCTCTGCCTCCTAAGTACTTGGATTACAAACATGTGCCACCCCACCTGATCCTGTACTCCTCGATCCTCTAGCATTTGCCTTAAGTTTTCCTTTTCCCTACAACTGAGCAGTGACCTATTTCCTTTCCTATTGACTCGTTGTTACTAGAGCCTGTAAAGAAATACATAGCAAGATCACAAAGAAGGAATTAGTTTCCATTATGTTTGCTTACTTAAATGGTACAACAACTAAGAAGCACCTGTAGATGCTACTCATCCTTTTCATTTTGAAAGTTACTACTCTGTGAAGCATCTATCATCCTAGATATTTATAGAGCTCTTTTTCTACCCTGCCACAAGTATTCATGCCTTAATTCATAATGAGATAGGTGATAATCTGTTAAAATGTGTGCAGACCATACAGGAAAAGGAAAGGAACCTCAGTTCATTTATCTTTGTATCTCTATCATGTAGACACCCGAAGACCCTCAACATCATAGCTTATTGACTCAGGAAAATAAAGATGAAGCCAGGAGTGGTGGCGCACGTTTGTGGGAGGCTAGACTGGAGGATCCAGGTTCGTGACCAGCCTCAGCTACTTAAGTGAGGCCCTCAGCAACTTAGTGAGACCCTGTTTCAAAATAAAGAATAAAAAATTAGGGCTGGGGGTGTAGCTTGGAGGTAGAATGCCCCTGGGTTCAATCCCCAGTACTGCAAAAAAAAAGATGATAAAAGCTATAAAATAAATTATAAGAACCTCCATAAATAAATTTCGGTTTAAATCATATGCAGTATCTATACTCTGCAAATCAACAAATACTACATCTTTATCAGTTACATGATTTGCCTGAGAAAGATAAAAATTTAGAAAAAGGAAAAAAATGAAAGAATATTTACAATGTTCAGAAGAGATTTGAGACCAAAAGATAAGTAACCTGCTTAAGTTACTAATGATGATGGGGAAACAAGAATGAAACAAGTTGTGATTTCAACAACAGCATAAAAGAATGGGAGGGGTAAATGGAAACATTCACAATAAAAAACTTATGGATTCAATCTCCTCTCTGATAACTGGAATTTTCTAAGATTATAGGGACAAATACATAAACAAGAGTTTGGGCTAAGCTGGGAGTGGTGGTACACACCTGTAATGCTAGTACTTGTGAGGCTGAGACAGGAGGATCGCAGGTTCCAGGCCAGCCTCAGCAACTTATCAAGACCCTGTCTCAAAATAAAAAATAAAATTGATCTGGGGGTGTAGCTTGGAGTTAGAATGCCCCTGGGGGCGATACCCAGCACTACCACCATCACCAAAAAAAAAAAAGAGTTCAGGCTACTTTTGGTAGTTTCAAAAGTGGCTACAAGTGTTGCTATACTTGCCTGCTTACTTGCTTATTTGTTCATTTATTTTGGTGCTGGAAATTGAACCCAGAGACACTCTACCTCCAAGCTAGGCCCCCAGCTCATTTTATTTACTTTTTAATTTTGAAACAGGATCTCACCAAGTTGCTATAGCTAGCTTCGAACCTGTGATCCTCCTGTCTCGGCTCACCAAGTGCTGGGATTACAGGCATGGGCCACCACACCTGACTCTATGTATGATTTTAAAGTACTAATATTTAAGCCTGGCTCAGTGGCATAGCTCAAAGGTAGAATATCCCTGGGTTCAACCCTCAGTACCAATTAATAAACAAGGTAACTCTTAGAATATGTATGCCTACAAATGGGGAAGTTATATTTTGTTTCCTTAATTAGCACGAAAATCCATGAGACATAGTATAAAAGCCATTTATCACAGAATCTGCATGACAGACAATAAAAAAAAGATGATAAATTAGGCTTGGAAGAATCCATTATTTGAGTAAATAAAATGCTGGAATTTGTAAGCTACCTTGGAGTCTGTTAATAAGCATAATCCCAAACTGGGTGTGGTGGGGTACACCTGTAATACCAGTACTTGGGGACCTGAGACAGGAGGATCACAGCCAGCCTCAGCAACTTGGTAAGAGCCTGTTTCAAAGTAAAAGAATAAAATAGGGCTGGGGGTATAACTCAGAGGTAGAATGCCCCTGGGTTCAATTCCTAGTACTACTTAAAAAAAAAAAAGCATAACCTTTATTCGGATCGCACTGGGCGTGGTGGCGCATGCTTGTAATCCTGGTTACTTGGGAGGCTGAGATAGGAGGATCGCAGGTTCGCGGCGAGCCTCAGTCACTTAGTGAGGCCCTCCACAACTTAGTGAGACCCTATTTCAAAAAAATAAAGAATAAAAAACAGGGATGGAGGTGTAGCTCAGAGGTAGAATGCCACTGGGTTCAACCCCCAGTACTGCAAAAAAAAAAAAAAAAAAGAAGAATAAAAAACAAGGCTAGGGATGTAGCTCAGAGGTAGAATGCCCCTGGGTTCAATCCCCAGTACCACACACACATATCAAAAAATTAAATAAATAAATAAATAAATACTAAAAAATAGATAAAATCTTTATTCAGGTATATCCTAATTCAATCGGGTACTTCATGACTATTTCATGAATATTGCTTTGGCCAACTGAATTTCAACCAATTCCTGACATTGCTTTTTCCCTAAATCATAGATGTAATACCTAGAAACTCCGTGTTCACTCTATAGCCAACTATGGTCTCAAATACACAGACTGCACTGACAGCTGGTCACCTGGCAATATTTTATTCCTGACATTTCTAATCACTCTATCAAAGACTCCAGCATTTTGTTTGCTTTGTCTTGCTTCATCTCCTTCAGAGTTCTACTGCCAGTTAGGGGGGGAAAAATGCAACCAACTTTCCCATCACTGCCCTTTCTGTCTGCTGAACCTTCTTACCTTCTTTCCTATTCTACCACAAAAAAAAAATAAAAAAGGAGAATCCACCAGGCGAGGTGGCGCACACCTGTAATCCCAGTGACCCTAGAAGCTGAATCAACAGGATCCCAGTTTGAGGCCACCCTGGGCAACTAGTGAGACCATGTCTCAAAATAAATAAAAAGGGCTGGTGATGTAGTTTAGTGGTAGCCCCCAATTCAATCCTCAATTCTGAAGAAGGAAAAAATTATTTTTATAAGGCGGTTACAAGGATAGTCTGGATTTGGAAAGGAGAAAAAACATTCTAATATTTAGCCCACAGAGAAGAGGAATTAGCCAGCAACCTTTTTTTTCTTTTAGTGCTGGGGATTGAACCCAGGGGCATTAAACTACTCTGAGCTACACCCTCAGCCATATTTTATTTTTTATTTTGAAACACGGTCTCCCTAAGACGCAGAGGGCCTCACTAAGTTGCTGAGGCTGGCAGTGAACCTGTGGTCCTCCTGTCTCAGCCTCCCAAGTACTGGGACCACAAGCATGCGCCACCACACCTGTCTGCTAGCAATCATTTTGAACAAATTATGAAGTATAGAATAAGAGTAAATACGGCCGGGCGTGGTGGCGCACGCTTGTAATCCCAGTACTTTGGGAGGTGGAGACCGGAGGATCTGGGTTCGCGGCTAGCCTCAGTTCTCTCTCTCTCTCTCTCTCTCTCTCTCTCTCTCT
This sequence comes from Glis glis, assembly GCA_004027185.1. Taxonomy (NCBI): domain Eukaryota; kingdom Metazoa; phylum Chordata; class Mammalia; order Rodentia; family Gliridae; genus Glis; species Glis glis. Next base: position 13,177 of record PVJS01053721.1, read on the forward strand.
CTCCCTCTCTCCTTAGTGAGGCC
>PVJS01053722.1:0-13196 GCA_004027185.1 Glis glis
TATGAACATGGGTATGCATATATTACTGTAGTTTTCTGGTTTCAATCCCTTTGGTTTGATACCCAGTAGTGGTATAGCTGGGTCATATGGTGGGTCCATTCCCAGTTTTCTGAGGAATCTCCACACTGATCTCCATAGTGGTTGAACTAGCTTGCAATCCCACCAACAGTGTAGAAGAGACCCAGTTTCCCCACATCCTAGCCAACATTTGTTGTTGTTTGACTTCTTAATGCTTGCCATTCTAATTGGGGTCAGATGAAATCTTAGAGTAGTTTTGATTTGCATCTCCCTGATTGCTAATGATGTTGAACATTTTTTCATGTATCTATTGACCATTTGTATCTCTTCTTTCGTGAAGTGTCTATTCATTTCAGCTGCCCACTTCTTGATCGGATTATTTGTTTTCTTAGTGTAGAGCCTTTTAAGTTCTTTGTATATCCTAGATATTAGACCTCTGTCAGAGGGATAGCTTGCAAATATCTTCTCCCATTCTGTAGGCTTTCTCTTTAGGCTCTTGATGGGTAAACCAGGTCTTAATGATGGATTCTCTCTTTTTTTTTTTTTTGCAGTACCGGGGTTGAACCCAGGGGTGTTCTACCTCCGCGCTACACCCCGGCCCTATTTTTTATACTTTATTTTGAAACCGGGTCTTACAAAGTTACGGAGGGCCTCACTAAGTAGAGAGAGAGAGAGAGAGAGAGAGAGAGAGAAACAGGGATAGAGAGAGAGAGAGAGAGCTGAGGCTGGCCGCGAACCCGGATCCTCCGGTCTCTGCCTCCCAAAGTACTGGGACTACAAGCGTGCGCCACCACGCCCGGCATGGATTCTTGAGTGGTACTAAATAGATGACAGAAGTTTAGTAACTCAAGGTATAAATACAATGCACATTGTATAAAGAGATCACTTAAAACCCATAGGCTAGCTTGTATGTATATACCTTTAGTTTTATAAGCTTTTTATAAACCATTTAGATGAACCTAGATACATAGCACATTTAGCTCTTAGATACATACATATCTATGATCACAGATATATATTTAACACATATATATACAGTGTTAAATATAGTAACCCAAAATTATGAACCCTAATTTTGCTGCACAAAAGATTATTTTTATAAAAACCTTTTTCTCTTAAACTTTTTTTTTTTTGCGTGGTACTGGGGATTGAACCCAGGGGTGTTCTACCTCCCAGCTAGACCCCCGGCCCTATTTTTATCCTTTATTTTGAAACAGGGTCTCACGAAATTACGGAGGGCCTCACTAAGTAGCTGAGGCTGGCTGTGAACCCGGATCCTCCGGTCTCAGCCTTCCAAGTACTGGGATTACAAGCGTGTGCCACCATGCCTGACTTCTCTTAAATCTTTTAATAATGTCACCAAAAGCAGAAAACCTCATTGTTTTAAATATGAAGAACATAGGCCTATGTCTTTGAAGACCACTTTTGACTAACAGATTAGTAACGAGAAAATAAGCCTTTTACAGCCCCCACTCTGAGGTAAACAAAGGAGCACTTCTTCTGGCAGCTAAAAAAAAAAAAAAACACGGATAAAGATGGCATCACCCAGTCCTAACTACTGAAGCTCAAGATGGTGTCACCCAGCCATACCCACGTGAGACTCAAGATGGTACCACCCAGTAACCAAGCAACCCAAAGATGGTGCCCAAGATGGCCCCACCCAGCCCTACCCACGTGAGACCCAAGATGGCACCCAAGATGGCGTCTTCCAGTCACATGGGATGCAGGTGAAGTCCAAGATGGCAAACTCTAAACTAAAAAAGTTAAACTTTGGCAGGAAACCCAGTACGGTGTTTTACTTTAAAATTACCACCCTTTCTATTAATCCTAAAGAATGCAATCTTAAACTGCCCCTGACATATATAAAAATACATTTAATAGATTCAAATATATTGTCTTTTACTGTTGTTAAGCCAAGATTAGTTCATATTTAGTAGTTGATGTTCAGCTTTTAACTTTCTTATACACAATCTAGATTTATTTTTAAAGATAAACCATTTATAAAAACTTACTTATATTTACCTAATTTATCCATTTTAATAGCTGGTTAGCACTGTAAGTCATTACTTTATTTTTTTTTAATTAATTTTTTTTTTTGCGGTACCGGGGATTGAGCCCAGGGGCATTCTACCTCCGCGCTACACCCCGGCCCTATTTTTTTTTTTTTTTTGCGGTACCGGGGATTGAGCCAGGGACGTTCTACCTTCGAGCTACACCCCCGGCCCTATTTTTTATACTTTATTTTGAAACAGGGTCTCGCTAAATTGCGGAGGGCCTCACTAAGTAGCTGAGGCTGGCCGCGAACCCGGATCCTCCGGTCTCTGCCTCCCAAGTACTGGGATTACAAGTGTGCGCCACCACGCCCGGCCGGCCCTATTTTTTTTATACTTTATTTTGAAACAGGGTCTCACGAAGTTGCGGACGGCCTCACTAGGTAGAGAGAGAGAGAGAGACAGAGAGAGAGAGAGAGAGAGAGAGAGAGAGCTGAGACTGACCGCGAACCCGGATCCTCCGGTCTCCGCCTCCCAAAGTACTGGGATTACAAGCGTGCGCCACCACGCCTGGCTGGAAGTCATTACTTTAACAAAATAAAAATCCTAAAAAAATGAACATTGTAATTTAAACAGACAATGTAATATTAATTGGCTAACCTGGAAAAAAAAATCTGTTAATCCCTTTTATGATATCTTACTTTTATTTTGCCAACACACCTAAACCTATTGTTAAAAACTTAAGTCACGTGATCAAAAAATATTTGGATCCTTTTTTTTTTTTTTTTTTTTTACCTATGAGCACTCTTATCTCTCCAGTATTGTAACATTAGGCCTAAGGGACTACCAGAAGGAATTTTGCCCTTAATCTTGCATTTTAGGTACCCTTATATATATTCCCGGTAGAGACAACCTCTATCTAGAAGTATCATGCTTCTACCATCCCGGTAAAATTGAAGGGGTGTGCTCCCATCCAAGTATTAAACCCCATTTTTCTGGGTGTTTCTGGAACTCGGATGCTGCTTCCCCCTCTGGCTGGCCCCTCACGGGAACCTTTGGGATCCACATTCATTAAGCGTCTCCGGATGCCCCCATTATTTCCACACAAACACCCCCCCCCCCCCCCCCGGGATATCTCAACCACCAAGGAAATGGTTGGTCACCTCCCATGACACTTTTCTTCCCCTGGCCTGCATGCAGGGTTACCTGGCTGCCATGGAGCAAGGGCACCTCTCTCCCGCGTTGCTGTCCTGCTCTCTGCACTCGCTCGGGATCCATTTTCGGTCACAGAGAATGGCAGTGTTTTCTGTCCTGGGCCTGCCAGCAACTAGGCGGCGGGACGCGTCTCCCCAGAAAGGAACCTCCATGACCCTCTGGACTATTGGTCTCCCCGTTCGGGCCACCAAATTGTTAGAAGTAAGTTTTTATGGAGTCATTAAAAAAAGACACATGGTTGAAAGCAGCTAGGCAAGGCGAATTTTACTTTTTGCAAAAAGGGTTCCTGTCACCAGGAAGGTCTGGCGTACAAGAACAACATGGAGGAAAATTACTGGGTGTTTTATCTTTAGAGCGGGGCTTCTGTGCTGTGTTTCTATTGGTGGGAACACAGCCTCACAATCTTTACGCCATTGGCTGAAGGGCACGCCGGGGGAGGGGTTGGCACTCACAATTTTTAGGAAATGCTGTCTACAAAAATACAAGCACGGTACACAAATACAGTTACACAAATGGCAGCTTTATAATATGGCGCCCAAGTCAAGCCATTCCTTTGATAGAAAAGATCTATTTTTCACAAGAGGAGGTGGTTGCCCTCTTGGTATCATTTGAAAAAGATTTAAAAAGCTCCTTTTATCCCAGTGTGGTGGTTCCGGACTATAATCCCAGTACTTGGGAGGCAGAAACAGGAGGATTGCAAGTTCAAGGCCAGCCTCAGGAATTTAGCAAGACCCTGTTTAAAAAAGGGGGGGAACAGGATCCGTGCGTGGTGTCACAAGTTTGTAATCCCAGTACTTTGGAGACTGAGACAGGACCGTTGCAGGTTCTGGGCCAGCCTCAGCAATTTAGTGAGGCCCTCGCAACTTAGTGAGACCCTGTTTCAAAAAAAATAAAGAATAAAAAACAGGGCTGGGGGTGTAGCTCAGAGGTAGAATGCCCCTGGGTTCACTCCCCAGTACTGCCAAAAAAAAAAAAAATAGGGCTGGGGGGTGTAGTTCAGAGGTAGAATGGCCCTGGGTTCAATCCCCAGTATCACATACACACACAAAAGCAACTATCTCTGCTGTAACTACTATCAGTAGAGATCTTAGCAGAGACACACTTATTCATTCCACAAACGTTGACAGAGCACCTGCCCAGGAATACAGAATAGGACCTACCCCACCCAATTTAATGGGAGTGACAGATGGAAATGTGAACTTAGTGTACTAAGGACTGGTTGCAGACCAGGGCAGGAGAACAGAAGGGCACCTCATTTGGTTCAGATTTCCTTCCAACTAGGACTATGACTGAGGAAGGATCCTGCCTGGAATTACTTGAAAGAAGTGCAGGAAGAGGTGGAGAGAGCTCTGAAAACATTCTCTACTATCTCAGGTCAGCCTGGGCAGGCTAGGGCCAGAGGGGCAGCCGCAATCAGGTTTGACTCACAGCTCCAGGGGGCGCCATTCTCATGGACTACAACACACCACTCAGAAGCATTGGGCAGGATGGGGAAAGTTCTGTCTTGGTGCAGGGCTGAGGGGGACGTGGGGGAGGTAAGTTTGCCCTTGAGAGTATGCAGCTATGCACCTCTGGAAGGAAGGTAGGAAGGGGAGCCCAATTGGAGCTCACTTGGGGATCTCTGCACAGGGGGTTGGTCTGATTTTGTGGCTCCAGCCCAATGAGAACAGTACTGTGACCCCAGAGAGGCAGCCTCCCTGGGAGAGATAAGCATTCCACTCACTCTCTTTGATGTGCTTGGGGAGAGGGGGAGCTGGCCTGAGAGCTAATCATTGATTTCGCAGCCTGGGAAATAAAAAAGAGAAGAAAGGGCAAAAATGTGTGTGTGTGTGTGTGTGTGTGTGTGTGTGTGTGTGTGTGTGTGATACCAGAGAATGAACCCGGGGCATTCTACCTCTGAGCTATACTCACAGCCCTTTTTATTTATTTATTTATTTATTTTTTTGCGGTACTGGGGATTGAACCCAGGAGCATTCTACCTTCGAGCTACACCCCCAGCCCTATGTTTCATTCTTTAATTTTGAAACAGGGTCTCACTAAGTTGCAGAGGCCTCACTAAGTAGCTGAGGCTGGCCACGAACCTGGATCCTCCTGTCTCAGCCTCCCAAGTACTGGGATTACAAGCATGCACCCGGCTTTATTTTTATTTTTTATTTTATTATTTTTTATTTTTTGTGGTACTGGGGATTGAACCCAGGGGCATTCTACCTCTGAGCTACACCCCCAGCCCAATTTTATTTTTTTACTTCTGAAACAGGGTCTCACTAGGTTGATGTGAGTCTCACTACTTTGCTGGGGCTGTCCTCGAACCTGCGATCCTCCTGTCTCAGCCTCCCAAGTACTGGAATTACAGGCTTGTGCCACCACACCCTGGGATCCTCCTGTCTCAGCCTTCTGAGTACTGGGATTACAGGCATGCACCACCATGCCTGGCTGACAAGAATGTTTCTGGATCCTGAAACCTCTCTCCTTGTAAACAATTAGCAAATGAACATTTATGTAATATATATATATATATATATATATATATATATATTACATATATACATATATTATATATGAACATTTATGTAATGAACATTTATGTTATATATATATATATATATATTTCTATTTCATTTCTCATTACAACTTTGTTATGAGTTTCTATTATTCCTGCTTTCCAACTGAGAAAACTGAGTCCCAAGAGGTGACATAACTTCTGGAGAAAGGGGAAGGGCAGAGTTCCCAATATCCACTCAAGGGCACACCCCCAGTGACCCAACTTCCTTCTACTAGGCTCCACCTCTTAAAGGGTCCACCATCTTCCAATAGCACCACAGCCAAGCCTTTAACACAGTGCCTTGGGGGTCCTTTAAGATCCAAACCATAATACTACCTAAAAATATACCTTCAATGTTTTCTTTAACTCTATCTCATTGACACCATCCTAATCCAAGCTATCCTCACTGCTCACCTCTTTACAGATTCTTGGCTGCCACATTTGCTTACTCTTGGATTTTTTTTCTCTTTTTATCAGCCATGTGACCTTGGATGAGTTTCTTCTCAAGTTCTGAGTGTTGTCTGTGTAACATAGAAATGAGAATGGCATCACTCTTCAAGACATACTAAGGAGTAAGATGCTGTGTCCAGAGGGGGACTACCTGAGCAGACCAAGCCGAGCCTATGAGCGGAGGTCAACTGTCGTGAATCCCTTTCTTTGGTCTCCTCTGCTAAACAGAGAAGGAAGTTGACACCACATCCAGATATTGTCATAAAGCTATAGATCTCTTATCTATTCTCCCAAGGAATCATTTCTTCCCAACAACTATTTTTTTTCACAGTATCCTCCCCCACCTATCTTCTTTTTTTTTTTTTGTAGTACCGGGGATTGAACCCAGGGGCGTTCTACCTCCACGCTACACCCCCGGCCCTATTTTTTTATACTTTATTTTGAAACCGGGTCTCACGAAGTTGCGAAAGGCCTCACTAAGTAGAGAGAGAGAGAGAGAGAGAGAGAGAGAGAGAGAGCTGAGGCTGGCCGTGAACCGGGATCCTCCGGTCTCCGCCTCCCAAAGTACTGGAATTACAAGCGTGCGCCACCACGCCCGGCCCCCACCTATCTTCTGAAAAGTCACTTGTTTTCCTAGAAGTGCTCCCCTGTCTTTCCATTTCCATTATTAAGATGATATAGAAGCCCCAAATTCTAACTGCCTCTTTGTCTTTTTTTTTTCTTGGTACTGGGGATTGAACCAAGGTTCTCGTGCATGGTAGGCAAGCGCTCTACCACTGAACTATGTCCCCAGTCTTTTAAAAATCTATTTACTTATAATAATAATAATAATAAAATAAAATAAAAACCAGCCCTTTTTATTTATTTATTTATTTTGTTTGTTTTGGTACTGGGGCTTGAACTCAGAAGCATTCTACCTCCAAGCTACACCCCCAGCCCAATTTTTTATTTCTTATTTGGAAACAGGGTCTCACTAGGTTGCTGAGAGCCTTGCTAAGTTGCCAAGGCTGGCTTTGAACCTGAGATCCTCCTGTCTCAGCCTCCCAAGTACTGGGATTACAAGCGTGTGCCACCATGCCCGGCTCTTTATTTTTTATTTTGAAACAGTATCTCGCTAAATTGATAAGGGTCGCTAAATTGCTGAGGCTGGCCTGGAAACAGTAGTCCTCCTATCTGGGCTTCCCAAGTACTGAGATTATAGGTGTGTGCACCTCACCAGGCTCTAGTGTATATTTTACACTTAATACATACCTATCAATACATATCTCAAATTGGACTATTTATATATTTTTGCGGTACTGGGGATTGAACCCAGGAACATTCTACCTCCGAGCTACACCCCCAGTCCTTTTCTATTTTTTATTTTGAAACAGTCTTGCTAGATTGCTAAGAGTCTCGCTAAATTGCTGAGGCTGGTCTTGAACCTCCTGTCTCAGTTTCCCAAGTACTGGGTTTACAGGCATACGCCACCACACCTGGCTCTCTAGCCCTTTAAAAAAATTGTTTTTCTTGGTACTAGGGATTGAACCCAGGGGCATTCTACCTCCAAGTTACACCCTCAGCCCCCTCCCCACTTTTTTTTGTGGTACTGGGGATTGAACACAGGGGCATTCTACCTCCAAGCTACACCCCCAGCCCTATTTTTATTCTTTATTTTGAAACAGGGTTTCACTAAGCTGCGGAGGGCCTCACTAAGTAGCTGAGGCTGGCCGCGAACCTGGATCCTCCTGTCTCAGCCTCCCAAGTACTGGGATTATAAGCGTGTGCCACCACGCCTGGCTCCCTCCACACTTTTTTGAAACAGGTCTCATTAAGTTGCCAAGACTGGCCTCAAACCTGTGATCTTCCAGTCTCAGTCTCCCAGATATTAGGATTACAGCTGTGCACGGCTCCTTTAAGAAGTATTATTATTATTATTATTATCATCTTATTATTATCATCATCATCATCATCATTATTTGGTACTGGGGATTGAACCCAGGAGCATTCTACCCCCGAGCTACACCCCGGCCCTTTTTATTTTTTATTTTGAAACATGGTGTCACTAAATTGCTGGGGCTGGCCTGGAACCTGTGATCCTCCTGTCTGGGCTTCCCAAGTACTAGGATTATAGGTGTGCGCCACCACGCCAGGCTCTAGTGTGTATTTTACATTAAGTACATACATATCAATGCATATCTCAGATTGGACTAGTCACGTTTCAATTGTCCAATAAGCACACATGGCCAGCCTCTACTGTACTGGGCACAGGTTTAAAGCAAAGCTCTGGTTTCTCACAGTGTTTGTTCTCATAATGGTAGTTATTGTTAGCCCCTTCCCCCTTAGCCCCAGGCAGGTGGTTTCTCCTGAGCTCCTTGAAGCCTTGGCTTCTATTTCTGGCCTTAATGTGAAGCCCAGCATGCCTTAGCTTTGCTGTCTGCTAATGGAGAACCTTCCACTTAGCTAACTTATCAAATCAGTCCTAATATAATTTGCATATCTGTTAGGGTTCACAGGGATGGGTGAACACATTTTGGGTAAACAGGGTTTAGGAAATGCCCCCTTTGAATCCGGAGGAGGATTTGCCCCATCCCTTCTCCACCTTCCCTGCCCAAATACAGAAACAAAACTCCCTCTGGAAAGGGCTGTCAGGCAGGCCAATGACAGGCCCACGCCTCGGGGGCTGATGGGCCACTTCCGCTCAGCTGCTGCTAGAGCTATTTGCAGCCTGTGGCTGCCCTGCTCTCTCTCCTGGCTCTCGGGGTGTCTCAGAGCCCTGGTTTTGCTCTCCCTGGGCTCGAGGCCTCAGCCTTGAAATGCCTCACTTTGAAGGTGCTTTCTCAGGATGGCAGCTGGATTAGTGCTGGGACTGCCGTGAGGAAGCGCCACAACCCACGACTATGGTGTGCACTGTAGTCCTGCGGACTGGGGAAGCTTAGGAAAGAGTGCCTGAGCAATACAGTGAGATCCTGTCTCTTTATTAAAAACAAAACAAACAAACAAAAAACAGTACCACAAACAAGGAGGCTTAGGACAGAAATTTGTCATCTCACAGTTCTGGGAGCTGGGAGTCTATGTCTCCTATTGGCAGGGTTGATCCTGCTGAGAGCTGGGGCGCTCTGTTTCAGGCCTCCCTTGGCTCGTAGTTCACAGTGATTGTGTGTGTGCGCGCGCGCGCGTGTGTGTGTGTGTGTGTGTGTGTGTCTGTCTGTCTGTCTGTCTTTCTGTCTTCATGCACATCTGTCTGTATATCTAAATGTCCCCTTTTTCTTTTTTGTGGTGCTGGGGATTGAACCCAGGGCATTCTACCTCCGAGTTACACCCCAGCCCTATTTTTTTTTTTAAATAGGGTCTCACTAGGTTGCTGAGAGTCTCACTACATTGCTGAGGTGGTCCTTGAACCTGTTATGATCCTCTTGCCTCAGCCTCCCAAGTACTGGAATTATAGGCATGTGCCACCACACCCAGCTTTAAATGTCCCCTTTTTATATAGATACCAGTCAAATTGGATTAGAACACACTTCCTAATGACCTCATTTAACTTGATTATCTTGGTATAGATCCGGTTTCCAAATAAGATCCCATTCTGAGGTCCTAGGGGTTAGGATTTCAACATATGAATCTGTGGGGAATACAGTTCAACCCAGTAAAGTGCCGGCTTCTGCTCTCAGGCCTGGGGATCCCGGAGGCAGCGAGTCTTCCAGCAGGTAGAGCTACTGGGTAATTATTGGCTAATTACCCAGCAGAGCTCAAATAAACTCAGGATTTCCTGAGGCTGTAGGCACGACAATGACCAACAAAATAGCCCCTGCCCTTCAGAAACCTTAATCTAGGGGAGAGATAAGACATTAAGCAGGTAATAAAATGCAGGCAGTGAGAGGTGCAAAGAACAAAGTCACAGACGAGAGAGTGCTTTCTTGTTGGGAGATAAGTGACATATTCAAGAAGATTTACTTTTTTTTTTACCCTACTGTGTTTATTATAAAATATAGAAGGAAAAAAGAAGCTTACCTGGATCTAAAGGTTCATATTGGCCAGGCGTGGTGGCATAAGTTTGTAATCCCAGTACTTGGGAAGCTGAGACAGGAGGATTGCAGGTTCGAGGCCAGCCTCAGCTACTTAATGAGGCCCTCTGGAACTTAGTGAGACCCTGTTTCAAAATAAAGAATAAAAAAATAGAGCTGGGGGTATAGCTCGGAGGTAGAATGCCCCTGGATTCAATCCCCAGTACCGCCAAAAATAAAGTTCACATTGGCCAAGATGCTTAAACACAATAAAATATCAAAAGTAAAACCCTGTTTTTTTTTTTTTGCAGTACCGGGGATTGAACCCAGGGGCGTTCTACCTCTGAGCTACACCCCTGGCCCTATTTTTTATACTTTATTTTGAAACTGGGTCTCACAAAGTTGCGGAGGGCCTAACTAAGTTGCGGAGGGCCTCACTAAGTAGCTGAGGCTGACAGCGAACCCGGATCCTCCGGTCTCTGCCTCCCAAGTACTGGGATTACAAGCGTGCGCCACCATGCCCAGCCCAGTAAAACCCCATTATAAAAAGCAGTGCTACAATGGATACGATGTAACTCTGCGCGCGGGAGTGTGTGTGTGTGTGTGTGTGTGTGTGTGTATGTGGGCACGCCCAAGTGCCAGGAGACTGGGGATTGAACCCAGGGGCATTCTATCTCTGAGCCACACCCCCAGCTTTTTTTATTTTGAAACAGGGTTTTGCTAAGTTGTTGAGGGCCTCACTAAATTGCTGAGGCTGTCCTTGAACCTGCAATCCCTCTGTCTCAGCCTTCCAAGTACTGGGATTACAGGGATGTGCCACCACAGCTGGCCTTGGGCTTTCCACCATAGGCAAATGGAATCCAGTGAGACTCTCCCAGCAGGAAGGCAACATAATGCAACTCATCTGTTAGGGACTTACATGGAGTAGGTGTTGGGAAGAATGGACTAGGAGGAGGCTCAATATCTCTAGCCATCAGGGAGATGCAAATCAAAACTTCACTGAGATTCCATTTAACCCTATTAGAATGGCAATCATCAAGAACACAGACAATAAGCTGGGTGTGGTGGCACAGCTTGTAATCCCAGTACTTGGGAGGCTGAAACAGGAGGATCGCAGGTTCATGGCCTGTCTCTGCAACTTAGTGAGGCCCCCCCACAACTTAGTGAGAGCCTGTTTCAAAATAAAAAATAAAATAGGGCTGGGGGTGTAGCTTGAAGGTAGAATGCCCCTGGGTTTAATCACACACACACACTTTGATATGATTAGTAAAACACACACACACACATATACACACACACTACAAACAATAATAAATGCTGGCAAGGATGTGGGGAAATAGGAACCCTATACACTGTTGGTGGATTGTAACTTCATACAACCACTGTGGAGCTCAGTATAGAGGTTCCTCAAAAGCCTAGAAATGAAACCATCATATGACCCAGTCTTACCACTCCTCTGTGTCTTTCCAAAAGAATTAAAGTCAGAATACTATAGTGATACATGCATGTCCATGTTTATAGCAGCACAATTCACAATAGCCAATTGTGGTGTATACACACATGGAATTTTATTCAGCCATAAAGAAGAACAAAATTATGTCATTTGTGGGAAAATGGATGGAACTAAAGAATATTATGCTAAGTGAGATCAGCCAGTCTCAGAAAGTCAAGGGTTGTATGTTTTCTCTCATTTGTGGAAGCTAGAATTAAAATAGGAAACAAAAGGGACTTCGGTTAAATGAAAGAAGGAAAGAAACCAGCAGAATAGTGGAAGGGGGTTGGAGGAGGGAGATGAAGAAGGGGGAAAAAAACAAGGATTAAGGAAGGGAACAATTCAAATAACGTTTCACTAGCAATCTCACTAACTTGTATGGGGAGGATGGGATGGGATGGGTGTGGAGGGAAATACACCAAGTGATGTCATGGCTGTTTGTATCACTTTGAATCTCACTATGATGTATGATCACAATGCACCAATAAATGTTTGAGAAAAAGAGAATGGTCTAGGAGGAGGGAAGGGGTAGGGGGGCAGGAGGTGAGTCCAAAAAGGAGGCAGGGGTAGTTGGAATGTGAGGGGGAGGCCTGGGGTAGGGAAGTTGCCATGGAAATGGAAAGGGAAAGGGAGGGGTGACAGTGGGAAAGCTTTTGGGAAGAAAGAGCTCACAGAACTTGACAACAGGGTGGTTGTTTAGAGAAAAAGAAAGAAGACAAAGAGGGCTTCAGGTTTTTAAGTCTGGGCTATTTGGAGAGGGCGGGTTCCCTTAAGAGAAGGAAAAGAGGAAGTCAGGGGTGTGGTTTGCACACTCCTGGGGGAGGAGAAACTGCCCCTCCCCTTCCTCTGGCCTCCCCTTAACTGCCAAAGCAGAAGAGGCTGCTCCCCTTCCCTTCCTGCTTCCTCTTTTTTGCCCCCCTTCCACGGTCTTAGTCATTTAGAGACACACAGCTGTTTTTATTTTGTTTGGATACTGGGGATTCTACCCAGGGGCATTCTACCTCTGAGCTACACCCCCAGCCCTTTTTACTTTATTTTATTTTTTTCAGTACTGGGGATTGAACCCAGGGGTGTTCTACCTCTGAGCTACACCCCCGGCCCTATTTTTATCCTTTATTTTGAAACCGGGTCTCACGAAATTACCGAGGGCCTCACTAATTAGCTGAGGCTGGCTGCGAACCCAGATCCTCCGGTCTCCGCCTCCCAAGTACTGGGATTACAAGCGTGCGCCACCACACCTGGCCTAGCCCTTTTTATTTCTTATTTAATTTTTTTTTGTAGTACGGGGGATTGAACCCAGGGGCATTCTACCACAGGGTTACACCCCCAGTCCTATTCTTTATTTTGAAACAGGATCTTGCTAAGTTGCGAAGGCCTCACTAAGTAGCTGAGATTGGCCGCGAACCCGGATCCTCCGGTCTCAGCCTCCCAAGTACTGGGATTACAAGTGTGTGCCAGCACGCCCAGCTTCTCTTTTTTTTTTTTTTTTTTGCGGTACCGGGGAT
>PVJS01053723.1:0-13198 GCA_004027185.1 Glis glis
TTGAACCCAGGGGCATTCTACCTCCGCGCTACACCTCCGGCCCTATTTTTTTTATACTTTATTTGGAAGCTGGGTCTCATGAAGTTGCGGAGGGCCTCACTAAGTAGAGAGAGAGAGAGACAGGGAGAGAGGGAGACAGAGAGAGAGAGAGAGCTGAGGCTGGCCGCGAACCCAGATCCTCCGGTCTCCGCCTCCCAAAGTACTGGGATTACAAGCGTGCACCACCACACCCGGCTCTAGCTCTAGTTTTTATTCATTATTTTGAAACGGGGTCTCACTAAGTTGCGGAGGGCCTCACTAAGTAGCTGAGGCTGGCCGCAAACCCAGATCCTCCTGTCTCAGCCTCCCAAGTACTGGGATTACAAGCGTGTGCTGCCACGCCTGGCTGAGACTCTGTTTCTAAATAAAAAATAAAATAGGCTGGGGGTGTAGCACAGAGGTAGAAGGCCCCAGGGTACAATCCCTGGTACCACCACCAAAAAAGGGGGGGTCCTGGGGGTTTTAGTTTGCTCTTCTTTCTCCCAGCTGCAGGCTTTCTTTCTGGTGGCAGATGACATCATGGATGCATCTCTCATGCGCCGGGGGAAGATCTGCTGGTATCAGAAGGTAACAGCGGGCATGGGGCAGGCCCCAGGCGGGGTTATGTACAGCTTGGTTGATGGCCCCTGGGTGACTAGGCCAGAGACTGACTGCTCACTTTTCTCTGGTCCCTGATAGCCAGGCATAGGTTTGGATGCCGTGAATGATGCTATGCTTCTGGAAGCGTGTATCTACCGCCTGCTGAAGTTCTACTGCCGGGAGCAGCCCTACTACCTGAACCTGATCGAGCTCTTCCTGCAGGTGTGCTGCAGACCGGGATCCACAGTCCAGAGCCTGCCCTAGAGCCTTTGCCTCTGGAATGTTCTCTTGTGTTGCTTTCAGGCTCAGGAGATGCTAGGGTTGCCTAGAAAGTGAAGACGAGGAAGAGGACTGGGAAGGGTGGTGGAAGTTAACAAGGAGGTCTTCTCCATGCCCGTGCACAGTGAAGGACTGTGTGTGTGAATATGAGCCTTGAGTTTCTCTCAGTCCTGCTGCCTGACTCTGCCCAGAAAGTAGATACTGGGAGTATGATGTGGGGCCCAGGATATCGGGGTCCCCCATATCTGGAGAAACCCTGGCTCACAGCCGGGCGTGGTGGCACACGCTTGTAATCCCAGTACTTGGGAGGCTCAGACAGGAGGATCACAGGTTCACAGCCAGCCTCAGCAACTTAGTGAGGCTCTCAACAACTTAGTGAGACCCTGTTTCAAAAAAAAGAAAGAACCCCTGGCTCATGGCCATCTTCCTCTTCCTGCAGACTTCCTATCACACTGAGATTGGGCAGACCCTGGACCTCATCACCGCCCCCCAGGGCCAGGTGGATCTTGGCAGATACACTGAAAAGAGGTGAGGGCCAGTGGGAACCGAGTCCTGCCTGTGAGGGAGGCTTAGGCTATGCGGTGTCCTTGAGGAGTTTATCTTCTCCCTTTACGCAGGTACAAATCCATCGTCAAGTACAAGACAGGCTTCTACTCCTTCTACCTGCCTGTGGCTGCTGCCATGTACATGGTGAGTCAGGCTGTCACCCTCGCTGCCCCGAGATGAGGGCTCTGGACAGGAAGGCACACTGCACACAACTTGGAGAGTCCGGTACCCCCATGAGCAGCTATGTGACCTTGAGCAAGCCATTTCATTTCAACTGTAAAATGGGGATAGAATTCCTGCCTCACAGAACTGTAAAGATGAACTTAGAGTTGGGCATGGTGGCGCAAGCTTGTAATCTCTGTATTTGGGAGGCTGAGACAGAGGGATCGCAGTTTTTTTGTTTTGTTTTGTTTTTTTGCAGTACTGAGGATTGAACTCAGGGGCGTTCTATCTCCGAGCTACACCTCCAGCCCTATTTTTTGTTCTTTATTTTCAAACAGGGTCTCACTAAGTTGCGGAGGGCCTCACTAAGTAGCTGAGGCTGGCTGCGAACCCGGATGCTCCAGTCTCAGCCTCCCAAGTACTGGGATTACAAGCGTGCACCACCACGCCTTGCTAGGATCGCAGTTTTGAGGCCAGTCTCAGCAACTTAGCAAGACCCTGTTTCAAAATAAAAATAAAGCATGGTGGTGCACGCTTATAATCCCAGTACTTGGGAGGCTGAGACAGGAGGATTGCAAGTTTGCGGCCAGCCTTGACTACTTAGTGAGGCGCTCTGCAACTTAGATCCTGTTTCAAAATAAAGAATAAAAATAGAGCCGGGCGTGGTGGCGCACGCTTGTAATCCCAGTACTTTGGGAGGCAGAGACCGGAGGATCCGGGTTCGCGGCCAGCCTCAGCTCTCTCGCTCTCTCTCTCCCTGTCTCTCTCTCTCTCTCAATCTCTCTCCTTACTGAGGCCCTCCGCAACTTCGTGAGACCCGGTTTCAAAATAAAGTATAAAAAATAGGGCCGGGGGCGTAGCGCGGAGGTAGAACGCCCCTGCGTTCAATCCCCGGTACCGCAAAAAAAAAAAAAAAAAAAAGAATAAAAATAGGACTGGAGGTGTAGCTCGGAGGTCGAATGCCCATGGGTTCAATCTCCAGTACCTCCAAAAGAAAAAAATAAAAAAATAAAAATAAAAGTCCTTGGTGTGATCCCCAGTACCGAGAAAAAAAAAAAAGAATAAAATAGAAAATAGAGCTTGGAGCTGGGTGTAGTGGCGCACGCTTGTAATCCCAGTACTTGGGAGGCTGAGATAGCAGGATTACAGGTTCAAAGCCAGCCTCAGCTACTTAGTGAGGCCCTCCACAACCTAGTGAGACCCTATTTCCAAATAAGATATGAAATCGGTTTGGGGGTGGAGCTTGGAGGTAGAATGCCCCTGGGTTCCGTTCCCAGTACTACAAAAAATAAATAAATAAAAATAAAAAGGGGGTTGGAGGTGTAGCTCAGTGCTAGAGCACCCTTGGGTTCAATCCCTAGTACCTGGAAAAAAAAAAAAAAACAAAAGATGGAATTTGCAAAAAAGATTAGGAAGAAGGATCACTGTGACTGAGACTCATGAAGAAGAGTCAGGGCTTCAGAATGATTCATCTCTGCTATGACTCCCAGGAAGGCCTGGCCAAAAAGTAAGTGGGATAGAGGCTGGGCCATTGGTCAGGACTTCCTGGGTCAGCGAGGCCAAGAATGTCCGAAAGGAGAAACTATTTCTGGGCTGCATAGGGCAAGACATGGGAGGAGGCAGCGGGGAAGGCGAGGAACCTGGGGATCCTGGCTTATGAATCCCGTCCCCGTAGGCGGGCATTGATGGGGAGAAGGAGCATGCCAACGCCAGGAAGATCCTGCTGGAGATGGGCGAGTTCTTTCAGATTCAGGTAGGAAGGCCCGAGGCCCAGGGCACAGAAGAGGTGGCCCTTGCCTCCTTCCCTTCCTGGGAACCTGTGTTTTTTTTTTTCTCTTTGGCCTGGTACATGCTCAGCATGTGCTCTCCCGCTGAGCCAGCCCCCAACTCCTTAGCAGCCTCTTCATTCCTCTTCTGCCTCCTACCCAGGATGACTACCTTGACCTCTTTGGTGACCCCAGTGTGACGGGCAAGATTGGCACAGACATCCAGGACAACAAGTGCAGCTGGTTGGTGGTCCAGTGTCTGCAGCGGGCCACTCCAGAACAGCTCCAGATCTTGCAGGTGCCCCAGGGGAAGCCGGGGAAGCTGAGCTGACAGGAAAGGGGATAGAGCAGTGATTCTTAAGTTGGGGCTATTTTGCCCCCTAGGGGACTTTTGGTGATGCCAGCAGATATATTCTGTCCTTACAACTTGGTGAGTGTGCAGTTGTAAAGGTGTCTAGTGGGTAGAAGTCATGAATGCTGCCAACATCAGTAGAGGAAGCTGAGGCCTAAGCCAAAAACAGATCTATGGGACAGGGGATGGGGAGTTTGAGGTCTTAGAGAGTTGAAAGTTGGAGGCCAGGATGGAGTGAGTGCCTTTGGAGATATTCTGGAATATAGGAATGAGTGAGCAGAGAGGTCCTGGGGGCTTTGGAGAAGGCATATTCGACTTCCAACCCCTTCCAGGAGAATTATGGGCAGAAGGACCCCAAGAAGGTGGCCCAGGTGAAGGCGCTGTACGAGGAGCTGGATCTGTCGGCAGTGTTCTTTCGGTATGAAGAGGACAGTTACAACCGCCTCATGAGCCTCATCGATCAGCACGCCGCGCCCCTGCCCCGCGCCATCTTCCTGAAGCTAGCCAACAAGATCTACAAGCGGAAAAAGTGACCTAGAGACCGCAGGGCAGCGAGGGAGGGCTGTCAATAATAAATTATTGTGTAACCTGCTGGTGGTCTGTCCGTTTTTGCTTCCGCTGAGAGCTGGCTCTTTGCAGAATGGGCGGGCCGGGGTGGGGGGTTGAGACCCAGCGGCTGGAGGAAGGAAGCTGGACTGCAGCCCGCCCCACCATAGCCCCTCGGGACCAAAAGCTGCGAGCTGGATCTGGGTGGGTGACACAGGCATCACGTCACGGGCCGGGGGCGGGGCTGAGCCAAGCCACGCCCATGCGCGGAGGGGTGCGGCTGCGCAGCCGAGTGGGTCGTCCTAACGCCCCTCCCCTCGGCTCGGACCCGCCGGGCGGGGACCGCGGGAGCCACTGACCTGCTCGAGGCCGCCGCAGTTCCAAGAGGACCCTGGTGAGGAGGACTCGGCCCGTGGGTGTGGATGAATGGAGGGACCGGGCCCCGAGGGGTGGGGCAGGAGAGGGGAGCAGTCAGATGAATAGAGAAGGGGTGGGGCGGTGGCTGCGTGATGGAGGCTGGAGTGGAAAATGGACCTACACCGGTGTAGTGAAGGGTGAGGGCGCGCCAAGGCCGCGGGCTGGAGCCCCCGAGACCAGGAGGGGCAGCCTGCAGATGCAGGTGACAAGCGGACAGCTGCTCCCTCCACCCCCCTTCCAACCCCCACTCCTCTCCTCAATTAAGTGGCCAAACCCGGTGCGGTGCTCCCCACCACCACCTCATTTCAGAGCCCCTGGGCGGGTCTCCCTCCGCTCCTTCCTCTGGGAGTGAGGGCGAAGCTGGAGGGCAGGGCCAGCTTGCCGCAGAAAGGATCTGGGGTCATCCTGAGCCCCATCCTCTTCCAAGCTCCGCACCCCCACGGAGACACAGAGCGCAGCCGCATTCTCTGACCCTCCCGTCTCCATGGGGGGGGGGGATGTTACATTCGACTCCACCTGCAAACACTGCAGCGGAAACTAATGGTCAGTGGATGGCGATTTGCATCTCATTTAAATATCTCCCGAAACAGCCCGAGCCTTGCCAGGCCCGGTCCCGCAGTCAGTCACCGCGGTGTCCTCCCCGCCCGCGTCCTCACTGATTGGGTTTCACCACCCCTGTCTTCTAGGTCTGCATCTGCGTTGCCAGGTAGGTGGATGTGAGAGGCCAGATCCTCCCGATCTAGAGGCCATCCCATCGCCGCAGGCACCATGCTGTCCCCTCAGAGGGCTTTACTCTGCAACCTCAACCACATCCACCTCCAGCATGTCTCCCTAGGCCTGCACCTGTCCCGCCGTCCCGAGCTACGGGAGGGGCCTTTGAGCACGCCCCCTCCCCCCGGAGACACCGGGGGCAAGGAGAGCAGGGGCCCCTGCAGCGGGACCCTAGTGGACGCCAACTCCAACAGCCCAGCGGTGCCCTGCAGATGCTGCCAAGAGCACGGGCCAAGCCTAGAAAACCGGCAGGACCCCTCCTCGCAGGAGGAGGAAGGGGCTGCTTCTCCTTCCGACCCGGGCTGCTCCTCCTCTCTCAGCTCTTGTTCAGATCTTAGCCCTGATGAGTCCCCCGTCTCGGTCTACTCTCGCGACCTGCCTGGAGACGAGGATGTCCACCCTCAGCCCAGCATCATCCCCCTGGAGCAGGGCTCCCCACTGGCTTCAGCAGGCCCTGGCACCTGCTCCCCGGACAGCTTCTGCTGCTCTCCCGATTCCTGCTCCGCAGCTTCCTCCCCGCCTGGCCCTGGCCTGGACTCGAACTGCAACGCCCTGACCACCTGCCAGGACCTCCCTTCCTCCGGCGCCGAGGAAGAGGAAGAGAGCGGGGAGCAGGACCTCCCTACCTCGGAGCTCTCGGAGGTGGAGGATGGGAAAATTGACGCAGGGAAAACAGAGCCCAGCTGGAAAATTAACCCCATTTGGAAAATCGACACGGAGAAAGCTGAAGCTGGATGGAAAATCACTGAGAACAATAACTCTGGTTGGAAAATCAACGGAAACAATAACTCTAGCTGGAAAACGGAACCTGGAAAATTCGATTCTTGTTGGAGCACCACCACCGGAGTAACTGATTCTGGCTCAAAAATAGATGCAGGGAAAATTGATGGGGGATGGAGGAGTGACGTCAGCGAGGAGCCGGTGCCCCACCGGACAATCACGTCCTTTCACGAGCTGGCTCAGAAGCGCAAGCGGGGTCCCGGGTTGCCCCTTGTGCCGCAGGCCAAGAAAGATCGCAGCGACTGGCTCATAGTCTTCTCGCCAGACACTGAGCTCCCCCCTACCGGGTCGCTGGGAGGCTCCTCCGCACCTCCCCGGGAAGTCACCACCTTCAAAGAACTCCGGTCCCGGAGCCGGGCCCCACCGCCGCCAGTCCCGCCTCGAGACCCCCCAGCGGGCTGGGCCCTGGTCCCGCCCCGCCCCCCGCCCCCACCTGTCCCTCCCCGGCGGAAGAAGAATCGATCTGGGCTGCAGCCCATAGCGGAGGGGCAGCCAGAGGAGGGCAGGGCGGCCAGCCCCGCGGCAGGCGAGGAGGCCCCAGCCGGGAAGGAGCCGGGAGAGCCCCGCACAAAAGCCGGCCCCGAGGGTAAGAGGATACAGGAAAAAGCAGGAGGAAGGCTGGGCTTCGGCCTCGCCCACGCCTCCGAAGCTTGCAGTCCCGCCCCCTGGCTCCCCTCTCCATTCTGTGTCACCCGTTCTCCTCGCCCCCTCTACCAGGGAGCGCTCCGGGAAAGGGAAACTGGGTGGGTCGTTGGGTTACGGGACTAACTCTTTGCTCCCTCTTTCTCCCGCTCCGCCTTGCCTGGCTGCCCGTCCGTCCCGCTGTCCTCCTTCCCCTCTGTGCCCACCCCGCCAATCCCGCCTGCAGCCGGTCCCCTCCTGCTCCCTCGGCCCCTGGTTTTCCGGTTCTCGGCCGACGGGCGCCCCCTGTTGGACGGTGGGGGCGCGGGCGCAGCTGGGTCCCTGCTCCTGGCTCCTCTGGCCGGGTGGCCAGGCACCGGGCTGCGGCTGCTGGGGGCACCGAGCCCCCCAGACGACCAGCTGCTGCCTGTCCGCCTGTCCCCAGTGGGAGCCTATTCGCCTCCGACTCGGGGGGCCCTTCCCTGCCTGGCCAGCCCCGAGCTGGCACTGCTGCTGTCCCCGCTCTTTCCCAGAAGTAGCACCTTCCCCGCCGCGGCACCCCCACCCCGCCAGGTACCCGCCCCCCCGCTGCCACCGCCACCTCGTCCGCCGAAGGCCACTCGCTGGATCAGGAGCCCACCGCCTCCGCCCAGGCTACGTAAGACGGACCGGGGCCAGCCCCTCGGGCCTCGCCTCGGGCGGGCCGCCCCTCCACTCTCGCCCCGCCTGCAGCGTTAGTTTCCTTTCCCGGGGTGTCCGGCTCCGGCCCGCCCTTCACCTGGGGCAGATTCCAATCCAGTTCTTTAGTCCCGGGGAAGTCTGGCCTCGCTCCTCGCGAGGGGTTGCTGCTGTCCCCGCTTCGCAGCCCGGCACCTCTCTCTCTTGGCCTGCCCTAGACCTAGCGGTCGCGGGCGTGCCCGGCTTCCATGCCCAGTCTAGGTGTCCTAGCAAGTGCATTGCTGGGAAGCTTGGGTCACACCCCAGGTAGAGTCCCTCGGCCAATGCAGTTCAGGCCTGACCCGCGCCTAGCTCCGGGAGGTTGGAGAGGAGCTCCCGGGAGCCCATTGGCCCCGGAGGGTCTGGTCACGCCCTCTCCACGATCCCGCCCCCGCGGGACTGTAGGGCGCCCTCCGCGGATCTCAGGCTTGGGACCCGGGTTTCCCCTTCCCGGCGCCTCCCTCGTCTCTCCTCCCTTTCCCTCTGTCTGTCTTTCCATTGGTCCAAGCTCCCCACGTGTTTCCAGGGAGGGGGCCCGAGGCCGTGCTCCCGGCCGCTCCTCCAGTCTCTTGCTCAGTCCTTCTTCGCCCTACAGGCCCCTGGCGGCCGGGGAGGGGGTGAGCGCTACGGGCCCACAGCGGGACTTCCCGGATCCCGGAGGTGGGAGCTGAGCCCGAGGAAGGGAAATAGGAACCGAGGTGGGGACGGCGAGAGCTGGGATGTGTGCAGGATCTCACTCCCGGGGCCTGGGTCCAGTGGCTCCGGGAGACCTTGTTCCCCTTCTCCCCAAGACCCTTCAGGGCAGGGGCGCTGCAGTCCCGCCGGAGATGGCTTGTGCGGGAGCCCGGCGTCCTTGGGGGTAACCCTGCGTCCTTCTTCCTTTACCCAGTCCGTAGCTCCTGGTCGTTCGCCGGTGTTCCCGGAGCCCAGCGGCTGTGGATGGCAGAAGCCCAGAGTGGGACTGGACAGCTACAGGAGCAAAAAAAAGGTAGGCTCTGACTCCAGACCCCCGGCTTCTGCATGAACTGCCCTGCTTTTAGGGGCCCCTCAGGCTTTAAGGGGCAAATTGCATAAGCCAGTCTCTCTACTGGGCGTGCCCGGGGCAGAGGCTGGGGACTTTGACGTGTCTTCCCTTCCCGGCCCTGTCCAGGTCTCCTGATTGCCGTCAGCGCCTCGGTGGATAAGATCATCTCTCACTTCGGGGCGGCCCGGAACTTGGTTCAGAAGGTGAAGGTGTCTGGAGGGGAGGACGCTGGGGGTGTGGAGGTTAATGTGGCTGTGGGGGCGCAGGAGCGCTTGACGGGCCGTGGCCGGACGTGGCTTTGGACCCCTTCGCCTTGCGCTGCCTCCAGGCCCAGTTGGGGGACAGCCGGCTGAGCCCGGATGTGGGGCACCTGGTGCTGACCACCCTCTGCCCGGCCCTCCACGCGCTGGTGGCAGACGGGCTGAAGCCTTTCCGGAAGGACCTCATCACCGGGCAGCGCAGGAGCAGCCCCTGGAGTGTGGTGGAGGCGTCGGTGAAGCCAGGTGAGAGGGGAGGGCGTGGGACCCCGCGTGAGCGGCCCGCCCCGCTGACCGCCGCACCTCCCCGTGTCCTCAGGCTCCTGCACTCGATCCCTGGGGTCCCTGTACAGCCAGGTCAGCCGCCTGGCCCCGCTGAGCAGCAGCCGCAGCCGCTTCCACGCCTTCATCCTGGGCCTCCTCAAGTGAGTAGCCTTCCTACTGCCTGCCACTCCGCGACGCCATGGGTGGGAACTGGGTGGTGGCCCATGTCCCCAGAGAGAGCCTCCCCTCTCCCAATCTCGTCCCCATCCTCCGCCCCAGGACTGGGGTCCTCCACCTCCTTGAACTCTTTTTTTCTTACGGGTTCCCTCTTTTCTCCCCCAGCACCAAGCAGTTGGAGCTGTGGTTTTCCAGTCTTCAGGAAGATGCAGGTCAGGGACTAGATGGGAGAGGATGGGGTTGCCGGGCCAGGAGGGCGGGAGGGAAAGGGGTCTCTCCTGCTGCTTCCCACGGGGCCAGAATAGTAATCAGGGTCTCTGTTCTTATTATTCTTCTGCTTACAACTCCTCCAGGGAGGCCAGGTGTGGTGGTGCACACTTGTAATCCCAGCACTTGGGAGACTGAGACAGAAGGATTGCAGGTTTGAGGCCAGCCTCAGCAATTTAGTGAGGCCCTTAGCAACTTAGTGAGACCCTGTTTCAAAATAGAAAAAATAAAGCCAGGTGTGGTGGTGCACACTTGTAATCCCAGCACTTGGGAGGCTGAGACAGGAGGAACACAGGTTTAAGACTAGCCTCAGCAAATTGGGTGTAGTGATGCACACCTGTAATCCCAGCACTTGGGAGGCTGAGACAGGAGGGTCACAGGTTCGAAGCCAGCTTCAGCAACTGAGTGAGGCTCTCAGTAACCTAGTGACAACTTTTTTTCAAACAAAAAATAAAGTAGGGCTGGGGGTATAGCTTGGAGGTAGAACACCCCTGGGTTTCATCCCAGCATCCCAGCATCAAAAAAAAAAAAAAAAAAAAGACTAGCCTTAGCAATTTAGTGAGACTCTAAGCAACCTAGAAAGACCCTGTTTCAAAACAAAAAATCAAAACGGGCTGGGGGGTATAGCTTGGAGGTAGAGTGCCTCTGGATTAGTTCCCTAGTACCACAAGAAATAAAAATAAGTAGATAAAATAAAATAGGGCTGGGGTGTAGCTCTGAAGTAGAATGCCCGGGTTCAATCTCCAGTACAAAAAAAAAAACAGGCTGAGGATGTAACTCAGAGGTAGAATGCTCATGGGTTCAATCCCCAGTACCACCCCCCCAAAAACCCCAAACAAACAAAAACCCCCAAAGTAAAAAACCCCAAAACTCTTTGAGGGGGTCCTACTGCCCCTTGGGAGGGAGACTCAAGGCTTTGGTTGTCTGGCCTTTTGGTCGTCTGCCCCAGCACACAGTCTTCCTGTGGGTCCTCCTTGCCCAGTGCCCCGCGTATGCAGCCCTTCCACCTAGAGTAGGCCTCTCTGTCCTTCCTGCTTCTTAACTTTCATTCATCCCGCCGGTCCTTCCTCAGTGAGTCTCCACTGCACACTTGCACAAGGCCAGCCCCAGCCCTGTTTCTTGTGTGCGTTTCGTAGTCACTCAGTGTAGTATACTATACTATATACTCTGTGGTATAGTTACTACATGTCTCTCCTGGAGGCCATGGTTCCATGTGGGCAAGGCTGAGCCACACGGAGGGAGGTCTGGGAGGATGTGTGTGGACCGGGGGCTGATGCGGGCACCCTCTGGGCCTGGGCCCAGGGTGGGAGCTGACGTTGGCTTGTTCTCTCCCAGGCCTGCTGTCCCTCTTGTATCTGCCCACGGGATTCTTTTCCCTGGCGCGGGGTGGCTGCCCGTCCCTGTCCACAGAGTTGCTGCTCCTGCTGCAGCCCCTGTCGGTGCTCACCTTCCACCTGGACCTGCTCTTTGAGCACCACCACCACCTGCCCCTGGGCCCGCCCCAGGCCCCTGCCCCTCCAGGCCCGCCCCCTGCCCTGCAACAGACCATGCAGGCTGTGCTGCACTGGGGGGGCCGGCTGGCCCAGAGCCTCCGGGGTGCTTCCGGGGAGGTGGCTCCTGACCCCGCGGCTCCGAGTCCACCCGCAACAGGCAGCTGGTGGGAGCAGCTGACCCAGGCCTCCCGGGTCTATGCCTCAGGGGGCACGGAGGGCTTCCCTCTTCCCCGGTGGGGACCCAGGCGTCATGGAACCGCTGCCGAGGGTGCACAGGAGAGACCCCTGCCCGCAGAGGAAGCAGTTCCAGGCAGAGGTGTGTGGCTCGGGAGGCTGTTTGGTGCACCCGGGGCACCTGCAGAAACGGAGAGTGGAACCTTCAAGTCCAGGTATTGGGGTACCTTGTCTGCTCCATGACCTTCTGACTCCCCTCTAAAAGCCCCCAGTGGTCTCATGTAATCACAGCGATTTGAGAGGCTGAGGCAGGAGGATCTCAAGTTCTGGGCCAGCCTGGGCAACTTAGTAAGACCTTATCTCAAAGTAAAAAATAAGTAGGACTGGGGAGTAGCTCAGTGGTAGAGCGCCCTTGGTTTCAGTCTCCAGTACCATCAAAACAAAACAAAAAAAACAACAAAATCGAAGCTCTCTAGTGACTCACGCTCTTTTAGGTAAGAGGTTGGCTATATGTAATTGTTTTTATGGCCAGGAGCTAAAATTACATTCTTACATGGTTACATTTTAATGGTTATGGAAGTACCTACATAATGATCCTGATTTTACCTTTTGTCCCTCATTGTCTAAAATATTTACTATCTGGCCGTTTAGAAAAGAAAAAAAACAAAACAAAACAAAAGCTGGGCGTGGTAGCACACACTTGTAATCCCAGTACTTGGGAGGTGGAGACTGGAGGATCCGGGTTCGCCGCCAGCCTCAGCTACTTAGTGAGGTCCTCCACAACTTTGTGAGACCCGGTTTCAAAATAAAGGATAAAAAATAGGGCCGGGGGTGTAGCACGGAGGTAGAACGCCCCTGGGTTCAATCCCCGGTACTGCAAAAAAAAAAAAGAAAGAAAAAAGAAAAGAAAAAAAAATCTTTGCTGGCCCCTGTCCTAGGGCTTGGCCATTGGTGGCTCTTTAATGGCTTCAAGTATTCTCTGGGACCATCTGGGTCCCTTTGAGTCTGTAGAGACCCTGCTGGTTCTATAGGTCTCTGTGACGGTGGCGTAGACCTCTGCTGACATCTCCCCAGTCACTCTAAAGGTACCTGTGCCCCACAGCTGCCACTCTACCCTCAGTAGTGACCAGCTCCTGTCCTGTTTAGAGCCTCGGCCTCTTTCTCCCTCCAAACCCCTGGGTTTTTTTTCTGGAGGTGGGGTGACCTTCTTGGTGGTGGTGGTCCTTCCCTCCAGGAGACCATCTAGCTGGCTGCCCCCGACAGTGAATGTGTTGGCGCTGGTGAAGCGGGGGGCGCCTCCAGAGACTCCTTCCCCTGAGGAGCTTGTGGCCTCAGCACCCAGCATGGAGCAGCCCCACAGGTAAGGACCCGGGCAATTGTGTCTGTGTGGACCTGGGTGTATTTGTATTGCATGTGCGTGTGTCTCTGGCTTCAGACTGGATAGCCGATGGTGAAAAAGACTCAACTTTGAAATCAGACAGTGCTTGGTTTGCATTGCACCTTTCTATTTTTTATTGATGTGGCACTAATTTCTCTGAGCCTTTCTCAGTAAAAAGGGTAATTCATAATATCTTTTATTATGGCTGCTATAAAGATAAAATAGGCTGGTGTGGTAGTGTACACCCGAAATCCCAGTTCTTGGGAGGCTGAGACAGGAGGATCACAGGTTTGAGGCCAGTCTCAGCAATTTAGCAAGGTCTTATTTCTCTTTTTTTTTTTTTTGCGGTACTGGGGATCGAACGCAGGGGCTTTCTACCTCCGAGCTACACCCCCGGCCCTATTTTTTATACATTATTTTGAAACCGGGTCTCGCGAAGTTGCGGCCCCAGCTCTTATTTTTTATTTTGAAATAAGATCTTGCCGGGCGTGGTGGCGCATGCTTGTAGTCCCAGTACTTGGGAGGCGGAGACCGGAGGATCCGGGTTCGCGGCCAGCCTCAGCTACTTAGTGAGGCCCTCTGCAACTTC
>PVJS01053724.1:0-13198 GCA_004027185.1 Glis glis
TACTGCCAAAAAAAAAAAAAAAAAGAAAAAGTCTAGATACCATTAACTCAGCTGGGTGTGGTGGCACATGCCTGCCTGCCTGTACATCTGTAATCCCAGTAATTGGGAGACTGAAACAGGAGGAGCCCAGATTCTAGGACAGCCTGGGCAACTTAATGAGACACTCAGCAACCTGGTGAGACCCTGTTTCAAAACAAGATATTAGACTGAGGGTATAGGTTGGAGGTAGAATGCCTCTGAGTTCAATACCCAGTACCAAACAAAAAAAAAGATACTGTTATGATGTAGCTGTAAAAGTGTCTCCAAAGAGGAATTTATCATAATAGTTTAGTAAAACATTAAAAGAAGAGAGCATTATTAAGATTTTATCTCTTTTTAATAATAGTGAATATTTGATATGAAATGATAGTTCAGATATGAATTTGGCCAGTAGGTGGCAACAAATTACTACCTGATTTTCTTTTTTTTTTTCGGTAGTACTTGGGATTGAACCCATGGCCATTCTACCTCTGAGCTACAACCCCAGACCTATTTTATTTTTATTTTGAAACAGGGTCTCACTAGGTTGATGAGAGTCTCACTATTTGCTAAGGCTGTCCTCGAACCTGTGATCCTCCTGTCTCAGCCTCCCAAGTACTGGGATTATTGGCATGCACCACCGTGCCTGGCCTTCTTTTTTGGTACTGGAGATTGAACCTAGAGGCATTCTGCCTGAGCTATAACCCCAGCCCTATTTTATTTTTTGAGACAAGGTCTCATGAAGTTGCATAGGGTCTCACTAAGTTGCTGGCTGCGAACCTGTGATCATCCTGTCTCAGCTTCTCAAGTACTAGGATTAGAGGTGCCTGGCTTAGTATATGCTTTTTAATTTGAAATGTTAATACAAATTTTATTCTTACATGATATGGATAGTTCATATGGGGACTGAGTCCAGGGGCATTCTACACCCAAGCTACACTCTCAGACTCTTTATATATATGTATATATATTTTTTTCAGAGCTGGGGATTGAACCCAGGGGCATTCTACCTCTGAGCTACACCCCCAGCCCTATTTTTTATTCTTTATTTTGAAACAGGGTCTCACTAAGTTGTGGAGGGCCTCACTAAGTAGCTGAGGTTGGCCACGAGCCTGTGATCCTCCTGTCTCAGCCTCCCAAGTACCGGGATTACAAACGTGCGCCACCACGCCATGAGCCTGTGATCCTCCTGTCTCAGCCTCCCAAGTACCGGGATTACAAACGTGCGCCACCACGCCCGGCTTATATTTTTATTTTGAATGAGGGTCTCACTAAGTTTCTGAGGCTGGCCTTGAATCTGTGATCCTATTGTCTCAGCCTCCCAACTATTGGGATTACAGGTGTGCACCACCGCACCCGGCCGTGATTGATTTTTTTTTTTATGGTACTGGGGATTGAACCCAGGGGCATTCCACCTCTGAGCTATACCCTTAGCCCTGTATTATTTTTATTTTGAAACTGGGTCTCAGCTGGGCATGGTGGCGCATGCTTATAATCCCAGTACTTGGGAGGCTGAGACAGGAGGATCACAGGTTCACGTCCAGCCTCAGCTACTTAGGCCCTCTGCAATTTAGTGAGACCCTGTTTCAAAATAAAAAATAAAATAGGTCTGGAGGTGTAGCTCAGAGGTAGAATGCCCTTGGGTTCAATCCCTAGTTCCGCCAAAAAAAAAAAAAAATCACTACTTGCTGAGGCTGGCCTAGAACCTGGGATCCTCCTATCTCAGCCTCTCAAGTACTGGGATTACAAGTATACACCACCACGCCTGGCTTGTGATTTATTTTTGATAGTTGGATGATTAGTTTCTAGTTTTATTTTAGATCTAAGTGATTAGACAGTTATTTGTTTTATTACCTGGATGTTGGTTTTATGATGTATGTTACACTCCCAGACCCTCCACCCGTTTTTGAAACAGGGTATTACTAAGTGTCTAAGGTTGGCCTCAAACCTGTGATCGACCTGTCTCAGCCTCCCTAGTATTGGGATTACAGGCATGTGCCATCACACCTGGTTTAGATTTTTTTGTGATACTAGGGATTGAACCAGGGGCATTCTAACTTTAATCTATAACCCCAGTCCTATTTTATTTTTTTGAAACAGTGTCTCACTAAGTTGTTGAGGGTCTTTCTAAATTGCTGAGGCTGTCCTTGAACCTGGTATCCTCTTGTCTCAGCCTCCTAAGTACTGGGATTATAGGTGTGTACCATGACAGCCCCCCCCCTTCTGTCTAGGATTTTTATAAATTCTACAGGCAATTCTAACCTTTAGCCAAGTGATTCGTAGACTATATTTAGATTCATTTTCTTTTTCTGGTTAATATAGGTTATTAGGTTTCCAGTTAAAGGGGCAGTACTTTTTTTTTGTGGTACTGGGGATGGAACCCTGGGGCCTTCTACCTCTAGGCTACACCCCCAGAGTGTATTTTATTTTTTATTTGGAAACAGGATCTCACTAAGTTGCTGAGAGCCTCACTAAATTGCTGAGGCTGGCTTTGAACTTCTGATCCTCCTATCTCAGCCTCCCAAGTATTGGGATTACAGGTGTGCGCTGCCATGCCCAGCAAGGGGCAGTACTTTGATGTGTTTCTATCCTCCTTGGTGTCAGGATAACGATTTAGCTATGGCCTGTGTAGTAAATAATTGTGGAATGAGTGAATGTAGAGAAGTGTTGTAATTTTCAGATTTTGGTTCTCCTGTCAAAATAGTTTGGGGAAACCTTCCTTTTTTAAAGAGTTTTTAAGCTCCTTTCTTATGCTTGTTTCTCAGATTTGTTTCCAGATTGCCTGAACTATTAATAATTGTTGTAGTTTTGTTAGGACTGGCAGAGTACTATTTTTCCTGCAGCATTTATTTTGAAGAATTTCCAAAAATTTGGCAAGAACAAATCAATGCTTTCTCATAAATCCCTTTGTGTGTGTGTGAGTGTGTGAGTGTGTGTGTGTAGTACTGGAGATTGAACCCAGGGGCATTATTCTACCTCTGAGCTACACCCCCAGCCATATTTTATATCTATTTATTTTGTGGTACTGGGGATTGAACCCAGAGGCATTCTACCTCAGAGTTATACCCCTAGCCCTGTTTTATTTTTATTTTGAAATAGGGTCTTGCTAGGTTGATGAGAGTCTCACTATTTGCTGAGGTTGTCCTCGAACCTTCAATCCTCCTGTCTCAGCCTCCCAAGTACTGGGATTACAAGGTGTGTGCCACCACACCTGACTCTATTTTTTATTTTGAAACAAGTTCTCACTAAGTTGCAGAGGGCCTGGCCACATTGCTGGGGCTGGCTGAAAACATACAATCCTCCTGTCTCAGCTTCCCAAGTACTAGGATTACAAGTGTGCACCACTGCGCCTGGCTCATATAACTTTTTCGTGTGTGATACTGGGAATTGAACTGAGGGGTTTTCTACCTCCACGCTACACCCCTGGACCTTTTTATTTTTTGTTTTGAAACAGGGTGTGGCCAGGTTGCTGAGAGTCTCCCTAAGTTGCTGAGGCTGTCCTTTAACTCGGGATCCTCCTGTCTCTGCCTCCCAAGTACTGGGATTACTGCGCCACCATGTCTGGCCCATATGTCCTTTATAGAGGTTCACCAGTTCTTTATATTTTGCCGCGTTTGGCTTATCCTTTTACCCACTTGTTTTCTCTTCATTCATTTTGCCTCAATACATTTTAGATGTCGTTGGGATTTATGATCATAATGAGCTAAAGGATAGAGTCATTTATATGCTTCCTCTTGTCTGATAATTTGCATTTCTGTTATCTTCTGAAAGAAACTTACAGATTTGAGAGCTGTTCTGATTATATCAGTTTATCTGGACTAAGTACTGCCTATCCTTTCATTCATTAGCATGTATTGAGTACCCCTGTATAATGGGCATGACAAGGCACTGGGGTTATGGTACTAAGCAAGGATATGTTGGCCTCACTTTTCAGTGTCTTGTCATCTAGTTTGGGAGTCAAATGTGTAACAATTTTATATCTCATAGGATATTCAATGGCCATGCTGGATTTACAATAGGAGTAATAGACTCATTGGATATTCATTGGTAACAGATGTGAAAATTTCAGGCATGGTGCCTGATGGCCACTCTGAATAAATGTCAGAAGCATTCCTTCCCATTCAGCTTTGCTTATATTGCATATTTGTTAGCTAGTTTTTCAGTTATGAGTGGTCTGGTTAAAGTGCTTTGTTGGAAATTCTAAAAATTTATTTCTGCTGGGTGTGGTGGCACACATTTATGATCCTAGTACTTGGGAGGCGGAGACAGGAGGATCACAGGTTCGCCGCCAGCCTCAGAAACTTAGGCGCTCCGCAACTCAGTGAGACTCTGTTTCCAAAAACAACAACAAAAAACCCACATAGGGCTCTGGTGTAGCTCAGAGGTAGAGTGCCCCTGGGTTCAGTCCCCAGTAACCCCCACGCCCCACCCCCATGTTTTGTTTCCATTGAGCATACTTGAATTGGCATTTCATACCTTGAAAAAGGCTTCCTTAGGTGAAGGTTTTTCACCACATTAGCTCAGGTCCACTATAGGAAAGGTATGAATGATATGTCTCCAAATCATTCCTGTTGTGTTGAAGATGTATCTCACACTTCTTGGAAATTAATGCATTATTTTGACTTTGTCCTTATTAAAATATTCTAAAAGGCAAGAAACACTGGTCTCTTGTGTTCTGTGTTAGAATGTAGCACTGGTACACTTAGGCATTGAATAAAGTAAGTAGTAAGTTACTGAGAAGACTGATTTTTCAAATTCTGAGCAGTGCCAGTATTATAATTCTATTTGCATTAATAGTCAGATCTTGAAAAAGGAATAGACTGCCTACAGTGTTTCAAATATGAAGTGTGGTGAGGTGTTTTAGAGACATTTCTGTGTGGTTTTACTTTGTAGTTTGAAGTTCGAAATTTAGGAGAAAGTCTTTTGCCGCTTGGCATTTTCTAACATTGGTGTTTTTTTTTTAATGGATTTTTTTTTGGCGGTATCTGGGATTGAACCCAGGGGCATTGTACTTCCGGGCTACACCCCCAGCCCTATTTTTTTTTTATTCTTTATTTTGAAACAGGGTCTCACTAAGTTGGGGAGGGCCTCACTAAGTAGCTGAGGCTGGCCACAAACCTGCAATCCTCCTGTCTCAGCCTCCCAAGTACTGGGATTACAAGCGTGTGCCACCACGCCCAGCTTAACATTGGTGGTTTTAATGCAGACTTGAATATTTGCCATTGCTTGGGTTCATAGAAAGCTTCCCCTTCGTTTATTTTTGAATTTTGTTAAGGAAATTTTTATACTGTTCAGAGCAGCATTTTTTCCCTGTAGTGTAGAACTTCATTGTTTATGTAAATGTACATTGTTTCTTTTTCTTTTTTTGTGATGCTGGGGTGGGGATTGAACCCTGGGGCATTCACACCCAGCCCTATTTTATTTTTTCTTTGGGAACAAGGTCTCACAAATTTGCTGAGTGCTTCCGCTAAGTTACTGAGGCTGGCTTCAAACCAGAGATCCTCCTGTCTCATCCTTCCAAATACTGTGATTACAGGCGTGGTGCTCTGCCCTTTGTTTTAAAAATTTTTTTGTGGTACTGGGGATGGAACCCAGGGGCATTCTATCACTCAGCTACACCACCAACCCTATTTTATTCTTTTATTTTGAACCAGGGTCTCTCACTAAGTTGCAAAGGGTCTCTAAAGTTGGTGAGGCTTCCATGAAACTGTGATCCTCCTGTCTCAGCCTCCCAAGTACTGAGATTGCAAGTGTGCACCCCATACCTGGCTGGCCCTGTTTCTTTATTGGATCATTTTGACCCAGTGCTTTCTCTACAGCTGTATCCAGGCTGAGAGCCAGGTTATGAAACTATGGATTAAGAGAAGACCACTGAGCAGGAGAGAACATTTTCTAGCAAATGAGTCATCTGTGCAAACCTTAAAAAAATTTTTTTTTGGTGGTACCGGGGATTGAACCCAGGACGGTCTATCTCCGAGCTACACCCCCGGCCCTATTTTTTTTTTTTTTGCGGCACCGGGGATTGAACGCAGGGGCGTTCTACCTCCGCGCTACGCCCCCGGCCCTATTTTTTATACTTTATTTTGAAACCGGGTCTCACGAAGTTGCAGAGAGCCTCACTAAGTAGAGAGAGAGATAGAGAGACAGGGAGAGAGAGAGCTGAGGCTGGCCGTGAACCCGGATTCTCCGGTCTCTGCCTCTCAAAGTACTGGGATTACAAGCGTGCGCCACCACGCCCGTCCCCCGGCCCTATTTTTTATCTTTTATTTTGAAACCAGGTCTCACAAAGTTGCGGAGGGCCTCACTAAGTGTAACAGATAAACTGAGAGTGAGTTGCGTGAGAGATGAGAGCTTAGCAGGCAGACTACAAGAAACTTTTTTATTGCGCTCCCAGGCGATGTCTGCTGACCGGTAGGGGTCTTGGTCAGCAGAGTCGCGCCAGGAGAGGAAGGGAGGGCATTTTTATAGCAGAGTCTGGGGTCAGGGGTCAGTGAGGCTTCTTCTCGTGAGATGAGGCAGAACAAAACAAATCCTGTGAGATTTGAAACTTGTTGCGCTCAGGGTCTCCTGTCCCAGCTGCAGGAGCGAGGGGGAAGGGGACGGGGACCCGACCTAACACTAAGAAGCTGAGGCTGGTCCTGAACCCGGATCCTCCGGTCTCTGCCTCACAAGTACTGGGATTACAAGCGTGCGCCACCATGCCCGGCTCTTTTTTAAAAATTTGAGGTTAAATTCACATAACGTGAAGTTACTGTTTTACTGTGAACAGTTAAGTGGCTGTTAGTACATTGGCTTGTTGTGTGACCACTTTATCTAGTTCAAAAACATTTTATCATCCCAAAGGAAACTCTGTACCCATTAAGCAGTTGCTCCCCAGTTCCCCATTCTATACCCTGGGAACAACCAATCTGCATTTTGTCCTATTCTAGGTATTTATTTCATGTTAATGGAATTGTACAATATATGATTCTTTGTGTCTGGCTTCTTTTACTTACAAGTAGCATGGTGTTTCTAAGATTCATCCATTTAGAATGTATCTAATTCATTCCTCTATGGCTGAATACTATGCCAATGTATGTATATTATACCACAATTTATCTGTTCATCTGTTGGTCATTTGGGTTAAACACTTTTTGGCTATGTGAACATTGCTACTGTGAACATGCATGTCCATTTGTTTGTTTGTTTATTTATTTAGGTGCTGGGGATTGAACCCAGGGGCATTCTACCTCTGAGCTACACCCCCAGCTCCATTTTGTGTGTGTGTTACTGGGGATTGAACCCAGGGGCATTCTACCTCCAAGCTACACCCCCAGCCCTATTTTGTTCTTTTATTTTGAAACAGGGTCTCACTAAGTTGAGGAGGGCCTCACTAAGTTGCTGAGGTTGGCTGTGAACTGTGATCCTCTTGTCTCAGCCTCTCAAGTACTGGGATTATAAGCGTGTGCTACTATGCCTGGCTCCTAGCCCCATTTTTAATTTTTTTGTTTTGAAGCAGGGTCTCTAGGTTGCCGAGGGTCTTGCTACATTGCCGAGACTGTCCTTGAACCTGCAATCCTCCTAATCTCAGCCTCCCAAGTACTGGCATTACAGGCACACCACCACCACACCTAGCAGCATGTATATACATTTAAGTACCAGTTTTCAATTCTTTTGGGTATATACCTAGGAATGGAATTGCTGGGGCTATAGTGATTCTGTTTAACTCTTTTGAGAAATCACCATACTTTTCCATAGCAGCTCCATCATTTAATATCCCTACCCTCAATGTACAAGGATTCCAATTTCCCCCATCTTTGCCAATACTTACTGGTTTTTGCTTTTTTTTTAATTTTAATTTTTTGGTACTGGGGATTGAACCTAGTAGCATTCTACCTCCTAGCTACACTCCGAGCCCTATTTATTTATTCTGAAACAGGGTCTCACTAAGTTGTAGAGAGCCTCACTAAGTTGCTGAGGCTGGCTGTGAACTTGAGATCCTCCTGTCTCAGCCCCCAAGTACTGGGATTATAGGCATGCTACACCGTGCCTGGCTGGTTTTTATTTGTATTATGCTCATCGTTATGAGCACCTCATTTGGGTTTTTTTTTTTTGTATTCTAGTGATTAATGATTTTGAGCATCTTCTTGTGTGCTTGTTGACTTTTTATATATTTTATTTGGAAAAATGTTTATTAATTCTTTTGCCTGTTTTTATTTATTTATTTATTTATTTATTTATTTATTTATTTATTTATTTATTTTTTTGCGGTACCGGGGATTGAACCCAGGGGAGTTCTACCTCCGCGCTACACCCCCGGCCCTATTTTTTATACTTTATTTTGAAACCGGGTCTCACAAAGTTGCGGAGGGCCTCACTAAGTAAAGAGACAGGGAGAGAGAGAGAAAGAGAGAGAGAGCTGAGGCTGGCCACGAACCCGGATCCTCTGGTCTCCGCCTCCCAAAGTACTGGGATTACAAGCGTGCGCCACCACGCCCGGCTCTTTTGCCTGTTTTTCAATCAGGTGTTTTGTCTTTTTCTTGTTGAGTTGTATTTATTATACATTCTAGGTACTATACTCTTAGCATATTTATATGATTTGTAAATATTTTCTCTCATTTTGAAGGTTGTATTTTTAATTTTCTTAATAATGTCTTTTTTAAATTTTGGGGGTACTGGGGATGGAACCCAGGGGCATTCTACCTTCGAGCTACACTCCCTGCCCTATTTTATTCTTTTATTTTGAAACAAGGTCTCACTAAGTTGCCGAGGGCCTAAGTTGCTGAGGCTGGCTGTGAACCATGATCCTCCTCTCTCAGCCTCCCAAGTACTGGGATTACAAGTGTGCGCCACCATGCTTGGCTCGTAATAATGTCTTTTGATACAGAAAATATATATTTTTTTCAAGCTCGTGATTCCACCAAAGACCACCAGGAGCCGATTCCGATGCAAAGCACACGAGGGTCCTTTATTCAAGCTCGAGCTTGGGCTCCTGACGTGCACCAACACAGTGGTCACATAGAGAAGCCTCTTGCTCTCCAAGAACAAAGCTTTTATCCCTTAAGGAGGCAGCCTGCCCCACCTTTACATTGATAGGTTAGTTTAAAACATAAGCTTGTTGGCGTTCCCTGGTTGGTTTAATTTTCGCGCCTTAGGTAGGGGTCATCACTAGGGAAGCATTAACCATATATGGGCCCGCAGTACTTTTCTCAAGAATGTCCAGGATGGGTGGGGGGCCTGCTGACTGGTCAGAGTGGCCTCGCCTGATTATCTGCAAATTCCAGACCCGGGTGACACCGATTGGCTGTTTCTTGGGGTTGCTAGGGGCAGGATCAGATTAGCACACTTAATGGTTTCTACAGGGTATGAGGCAACAGGCTATAGAAACTTAACTTCTAGAAAAACAGATACTTAGGCCTATTTTACTTAAAGCCTTAACTAAAGCCTGTCATGGCGTCGCTTTGGTCCTTCACTGGGGATTGGACCCAGGGACATTCTACCTCCAAGCTACACCCCCAGCCCTATTTTATTTTTATTTTGAAACAGGGTCTTGCTAGGTTGATGAGAGTCTCATGTTTGTAAATGAGTGTAGTGCCTGACATAGTTGGCCTTTAATAAGTACTTGTTGAATGAAAGTGCACAACAAACATGTTTGGTATTTGAATCTTTTTTGGTTTTTAGGTGGGTTTTTTGGGGGGGGTGCGGTGGTGGTATTGGGGATTGAACCCAGGGGCATTCTACCTCTAAACTACACCCCTGGCCCTTATTTTTCAGTTTTATTTTTTATATATTTTATTTTATTTTGTGGTACTGGGGATTGAACCCAGGGGGCATTCTACCTTTGAGCTACACCCCCAGCCTTATTTTTTATTTTTATTTTGAAGCAGGGTCTCACTAGGTTGATGAGAGTCTCACTACTGCTGAGGCTATCCTCAAACCTGCGATCCTCCTATCTCAGCCTCCCAGATACTGGGATTACAAGCGTGCGCCACCATGCCCGGCTCATAACTGAGTTTTTCCTGCTCTATTTTATTCCACTGAAGGTTTGAGGAGGCTTGTGATAGATATGCCAAAATGGAGAAATCACAATAGACAAAAATTAGGACCAAGGGAAAATAAGTAGAATAAAGATTGGGGAAAAGAATATCATTGAATAGCTCTAGATAGAAAGGAAATAATATAGCAATAGTGTAGGATTATGGGTGATACAAAATTTTCTTCTTTGTATAGGACTATTTTTATATTTTTTTACATTTAACATATATTACTTTAGTTAGAAAAAAACTTTTTTTATTTTGAGACAGGGTCTTGCTAGGTTGGTGAGAGTCTCACTACTTGCTGAGGCTGTCCTTGAACCTGTGATTCTCCTTTTTCAGCCTCCCAAGTACTGGGATTTCAGGTGTGTGCCACCACGCTCAGCTTAGTTAGAAAACTTTACTAAAATATTAAAATTCTGAATGCATTTGAAACATTTGCTTCTTTCTCCACACCAGTGTACAATCCATTCTTTTTTTTTGTTGTTGTTACTGGGATTGAACCCAGGGGCATTCTACCTCTGAGCTACACCCCTAGCCCTATTTATTTATTTATTTATTTACTTATTTATTTATTTATTTACTTACTTACTTACTTACTTACTAGGAATTGAACCCAGAGGCACTCTACCTCTGAGCTACATCCCCAGCTCTATTTTTATTTTGTTTTTGTGGTACTGGGGATTGAACCCAGGGACATTCTACCTCCAAGCTCCACCCCTCTCCCTATTTTTTCTTCTTTATTTTTAAACAGGGTCTCACTAAGTTGCGGAGGGCCTTACTAAATAGCTGAGGCTGGCTGCGAACAGGGATCCTTCGGTCTCAACCTCTCAAGTACTGGGATTACAAGCATGTAATCCACACCCGGCTTAAATTTTTTTAAAAATTTTGAAACAGGGTCTTGCTAGCTTGAAGAGAGTCTCACTACTTGCTGAGGCTATTCTCAAACCTGCCTCTTATCTCAGCCGGTCTCCACCTCCCAAAGTACTGGGATTACAAGCGTGCGCCACCACGCCCGGCTCCAGCTTATTTTTTATTTTTGAAACAGGGTTTTGCTAGGTTGCAGAGAGTCATGCTAAATTGCTGAGGCTTTCCTTGAACCTACAATCCTCTCCTGTCTCACCTTCTCGAGTACTGGGATTACAGGCACGTGCCAACACTCCTGCCTCATTATCCTGGTTTTATCTACTACTTGCAGTCCTTTTTAGTCTGTCCCTTCTCCCTGATCTTCATTTGACCCATTTGCTCTTCTCCCCAGTACCTTTTGGGGATTTGAACTTAGCAGGGCATTTTCCCTCCTCCCCTCCCTAGTCTGGCAACTTTGCATCCTGTATTCTTAACTCTTCAACCTGGCCTTTTTCTGTTTCTTTGGTTTAGTCCTCCTGGGACTCATCTCACATCTCACCTGTAGGACTTCTCACTCCCCAAGGCATCTACCAGCTTCTATCCTTTCACTGGCCACAGTGTGGATGGCATTATGTCTGTATGTTTTTGCCTCCACTGGCTTATGAGCCCCTCAAGGACACAGACTGAAACTTCATTATGTGCCTCCATGTCTACCAGTCTTTGGCTCAGGGTTGGCATTGCTATATGTCTGTTAAATGAATATAAATGAGTTCTGTACTGGCACGTGGTAGAAATTGGTAGATGTGGGCTGGATTATACCTGCTGATGTGGTCATGTGACAGTGCTTTAAAACTGGAGAGATTTCACTTAAATGTCTCTATTTCCATAGTGTGGGGAAAAAAAAAAGAAGATTTGGCCTTCCTGGATAATAAGCATGCTTTCCCAATAGCTGTTCATTAGAACTTTTTAGGTTGTTTGCCATAGCACCACCCCTCCTACCAGAGGGCCTGCTTTACCCTTTTTATTTTTTAAGTAATTTTTTTGTGGTACTGGGGATTGAACCCAGGGGCATTTTTACCTCTGAGCTATACCCCCAGCCCTATTTTTTTAATTTTTATTTTGAAACAGGGTCTCACTAGGTTGATGAGTCTCACTACTTGCTGAAGCTCTCCTTGAACCTTCAATCCTCCTGTCTCAGCCTCCCAAATACTGGGATTACAGGTATGCTCCACCACACTGGCTTCTGCTTTACCCTCTTACCCCCTTGAGACTTTTGGGATTTGCCCCTTGATGTAAAGGAACAATAGTGTGCTTGCCCTGCAACTAGGTATACAAAAATGCCTTGGATTGGTGTTTTAGAAGAATTGGTATTTTGGCTTTCTCGGCTATTTCTGCAGTTCTGGCTTTCTATGAGCCTGATTAAGGATAGAGCCTCAATCTTTAATACACATAAAACTAACACATACAAGAAAGTGCTGAGGAAATGAATCTCCAAGGACTTAAGCAGAATGACCGATCTAGGATACACTAAAGATGCAGGCTTGCATAAAATGAAGTATTTAGTTTTCTGGGAAAGGTTATTATTCTGGCATTCATAGATTTTTTTTGTGTGTGTGGTACTGGGGATTAAACCCAGGGGTGTTCTACCTCTGAGCTACATCCCCAGTCCTTTATTTATTTATTTTTTTATTTTTAAATAGGGTTTCACTTGGTTGCTGACAGTCTTACTAATTTGCTGAGGCTGGCTTCGAACCTGTGGTCCTCCTGTCTCAGCCTTCAAGTACTGGAATTACAGATGTGTACCACCACGCCTGGCCACTAGATCCCCCCCCTTTTTTGTGGGACTCAGAATTGAACCCAGGGGCATTCTACCTCCAAGCTACACCCCAAGCCCTATTTTTTTATTCTTTATTTTGAAACAGAGTCTCACTAAGTTGCGGAGGGCCTCGCTAAGTAGCTGAGGCTGGCTGTGAACCCAGATCCTTTGGTCTCCGCCTCCAAAGTACTACGATTTCAAACGTGTGCCACTACACCCGGCTCCTAGATTCCTTTTTAAAAAATGATGTATCTGGGCATGGTCGCACATTCCTGAGACAGTAGGATTGCAGGTTCATGACCAACCTCAGCAACTTAGTAAGAACCTGTTTCAAAATAAATAGGGCTGGGAAGCCGGGCGTGGTGGTGCACGCTTGTAATCCCAGTACTTTGGGAGGCGAAGACCGGAGGGTCCGGGTTCGCGGCCAGCCTCAGCTCACACACGCGTGTGTGCGCGCGCGCTCTCTCTCTCTCTCTCTCTCTCTCTCTTTCTCTCTCTCTCTCCT
>PVJS01053725.1:0-13198 GCA_004027185.1 Glis glis
GACCTCTGTCTGAGGGATAGCTTGCAAAGATCTTCTCGCATTCCATAGGCTTTCTCTTTAGGATCTTGATGGTTTCTTTGATGAGCAGAAGCTTTGTAGTTTAATGCTATCCCACTTATTAATTCTTGTTTTAATTTTCTGTGCTTTGGAGGTCTTATCGAGGAAGTTTCTACCTGTGCCTATATGATGGAGTGTTGGATCTATGCCCTCTTCTAGTAATTTCACAATCTCTGGTCTAACTTCCAGGTCTTTGATCCATCTCGAGTTGACTCTTGTGCAGGGTGAGAGGTAAGGATTTAGTTCCATTTTTCTACAGGTAGATAACCAGTTTTCCCAGCACCATTTGT
This sequence comes from Glis glis, assembly GCA_004027185.1. Classification (NCBI taxonomy): domain Eukaryota; kingdom Metazoa; phylum Chordata; class Mammalia; order Rodentia; family Gliridae; genus Glis; species Glis glis. The sequence continues at coordinate 348 of PVJS01053725.1, forward strand.
TCAAAAGACAAATACACTTTCTCCAGTGTATGTGTTTGGCACCTTTGTCTAAAATCAATTGGCTGTAAGTTTGTGGACTTGTTTCTGTACCTTCTATTCTGTTCTACTGGTCTATGTTTTTGTGCCAATTCCATGCTGTTTTTATTACTATAGCTCTGTAGTATAATTTGAAGTCAGGGATTTTGATGCCTCCTGCATGGTCCTTATTGCTCAGCATTGCTTTAGCTATTCTGGGTCTTTTGTATCTCTATATGAAATTAATGACTGATTTTTCTAGATCTGTGAAGAATGAAGTTGGTATTTTGATAGGGATTCCATTGACTCTGTAGATCATTTTTGGCAAAATGGCCATTTTGATAATTTTTATTCTGCCTATCCAAGGGCAAGGGAGATTTTTCCATCTTCTAAGATCTTCGATTTCTTTCTTCAGTGTTCTATAGTTTTCATTGTAGAGGTCTTTTACCTCTTTGGTTAAGTTAATTTCTAGGTATTTGATTGGCTTTGAAGTTATAGTGAAGGGAATTGTTTTCTGGGTTTCGTTCTCAGTGGATTCATGATTGGCATATATGTAAGCTACTGACTTTCTTAGGTTGATCTTGTATCCTGATACTTTGCTGAATTTGTAAATCAGCTCGAGTAGACTTTTGGTTGAATTCTTTGGGTCTTCTAGATATAGGATCATGTCATCTGCGAATAAAGATAATTTTCATTCTTCTTTTCCTATATGAATTCCTTTGATATCCTTGCCTGTCTTATTGCTCTGGCAAGGGTTCCGAGGACTATATTGAAAAGGAGTGGTGATAGTGGGCATCCTTGTCTTATTCCTGATTTTAAGGGGAATTCCAGCAGTTTTTCACCGTTCAATATGATGTTGGCTTTGGGTTTTTCATATATTGACTTAATGATGTTGAGGTATGTTCCTTCTATTCTGATTTTCTGTAGAGTTCTTAACATGTATGTGTGTTGAATTTTGTCAAATGCCTTTTCTGCATCTATTGAAATGATCATGTGATTCTTGTTTTTAGCTCGATTTATGTGTATGTGTGTGTGTGTGTGGTGAAAAGCATGTATTGTTTTGTGTATGCTGAACCAGCCTTGTTTTCCTGGGATGAAACCAACTTGGTCTTGGTGTACAATTTTCTCAATGTTGTTTTGAATGCGTGTGGCTAGTATTTTATTTAGAATATTTGCATCTATGTTCATTAATGATATTGGTCTGTAATTTTCTCTTCTTGAGGTATCTTTATTTGGCTTTGGTATTAATGTGATGTTGGCCTCATAAAAGGAATTTGGAAGAATTCCATCTCTTTCAATTTCACGGAAGAGTTTGTCAAGTATTGGTTTTAGATCTTCTGTAAAGGTTTTGTAAAATTCAGCTGGAAAAACATCTGGACCTGGACTTTTCTTTGATGGCAGACTTTTTATTGCTATTTCTATCTCTGTGTTTGCTATTGGTTGATTCAGGTTATCTATATCGTCTTGGTTCAATTTAGGTGGGTTGTATGTGTCTACAAATCTGTCAATTTCTTCCACATTTTCCATTTTGTTGGAATATAAGTTTTCAAAATAGTTTCTTATGATCCTCTGGATTTTTCCACTATCTGTGGTGGTGTCACCTTTTTATGGTTTTGGTAATTTGGGTTGATTCTCTCCTTTTCATTTGGTTAGCTAGTGGTTGTCAATCTTGTTAATCTTTTCAAAGAACCAGCTTCTTGTTTTGTTGATTTTTGTATTTTTTTTTTTTTTTTTTTTTTGCGGTACCGGGGATTGAACTCAGGGGCATTCTACCTCCGAGCTACAGCCCCAGCCCTATTTTTTATACTTTATTTTGAAACGGGGTCTCTTGAAGTTGCAGAGGGCCTCACTACGTAGGTGAGGCTGGCTGCAAACCCAGACCTCCGGTCTCCGCCTCCCAAGTACTGGGATTACAAGTGTGTGCCACCATGCCAGGCTGTATTGTTTTTTAATTCTCTATTTCATTAATAATTTCTGCTCTGATTTTAGTTATCTCCTTCCTTCTACTGGCTTTGGGCTTCGACTGTTCCTGTTTTTCAAGATCCTTTAGATGTGTCATTAGGTTTTTTATTTGGAGGCTTTCTGTTTTCCTTATGTGGGCACTCAGTGCTATAAATTTTCCTCTTAACACCGCCTTCAAATTGTCCCATAGATTTTGGTATGCCATGTCTCTGTTTTCATTTAATTCTAGGAATTTTTTAATTTCTCCCCTTATTTCTTTTCTGATCCAATCTTGTTCAGAAGTGTATCATTCAGTCTCCATGTACTTATGTGCTTACTTTTGGTCTTCCTGTTGTTAATTTCCAGTTTCATTCTGTTGTGATCTGAGAAATGCAGGGAATTATATCACATCTTCTGAATTTACTGGTGCTTGCTTTGTGACCCAGGATGTGGTCTATTTTGGAGAATGTTCCGTGGGTAACTGAGAAAAATGTGTATTCAGGTGTTGCTGGTTGAAATAATCTGTATGTGTCCATTAGATCCATTCGGTCTATAGTTTTCTTTAGATCTGAGGCATCTTTATTCATCTTTTGTCTGGGGGATCATCAAGCAGTGTGAGTGGTGTGTTGAAGTCTCCCAATATTATTGTGTTTGGGTCTATTTGGGACCTGATGTCCTGAAGACTTTGTTTTATGAATGTGGGTGCACCGACATTTGGGGCATACATGTGTACTATCCTTATATCTTCTTGTCAGATTTTTTCCTTTTATTAGTAAGAAGTGACCTGTTTGTCTCTTCTGATGTGTTTTAGCTTAAAGTCTGTTTTGTCATATATAAGTGTTGCTACCCCTGCTTGTTTTTGATCTCCGTTTCCATGGTATATCTTTTTCCATCCTTTCACCTTTAGCATATGAGTATCTTTGGCTAGAAGGTGAGTTTCTTGTAAACAGCATATAGTTGGATTATGCTTTTTAATACACATTGCCAGACTATGCCTTTAATTGGGAAGTTGAGTCCTTTGACTGTCAATGATATTATTGATATATGACTTTTGTTTTCTGTCATTTTGAGTTCTGTTTTCTGTTTGCTGTAGTGACAAGTCTCCTTATTTAGTTGCCTACCTGGTGGAGTTCACCTCTCCTGTGGTTTTGAAAATTGTTTGTTTTTCCTTCTTTGTGATTTATTTCTTTTAGGATTTTCTCTAGTGTTGGCTTGGTCCTCAAGAATTCTTTAAGTGTTTGCTCATCATGGAACATTTTTATTTCTCCATCAATTTTAATGATAGCTTTGCTGGATATATCAGTCTTGGTTGGAAGTTGTTTTCTTCCAGGGTCTGCAGTACTTCATACCAATCCCTCCTGGCATTCCTGACTTGGGTTGTGAAGTCTGGGGTGATTTTTATTGTTTTGCCCCTGTATATCACTCGCTCTTTTGTTCTTGCTGCTTTAACGATTCTTTCTTTGGCCTCTATGTTATTCATTTTAATTATTACATGGCATGGGGAGGTCCTTCTTTGGTCCTGTCTTAATGGTGTTCTATATGTCTCTTGTGTGTGAGTGTCCAAATCCTTTTCTATGTTTGGGAAATTCTCTGAGATTATTTCCTTGAAGAGGTTTCTGATATCATTGGTTTGTGCTTCTAAACCTTCTTCAATGACTTTTATCCTTAGGTTAGGACGTCTTGCATTGTTCTCTATTTCTTGTATGGCCAGGGTGTGTTGTTGTAATATGTTCTGTATATTGTTGACTGTTTTCAGTTTTGAATGAACTCTCTTCCAGGAGTGATATCCTGTTTTCCATGTGGTCGAGCCTGCTAGAGTTGGATTCTATTGCAGTCTTAAATCGTCTATTGATGCCTTCATTTCGTTCAGAGTTTCCTTCTGATTCTTTCTTAGAGCCTCAATTTCCTCCTTCATCTCCTCTATGCTTTCTTTGAGGCCTTTCATCATTCTGAAGATCACAATTCGGAATTCTCCATCTTGCATTTCCTGCAGGTATCAGTAATCTCACTTGTTGATGCATTGTGTTTCATTTTTCCTTGCTGTTCTTCATTCTCATATTTTCAGTGTTTTCAATTTGGTGTTCTGTTGCCTCCGCATCATCTTCCTTTCTATGTATAAGACCTCTTGATGGTCCCTGTAGACCCAATTGGGTCAGTACGTTCGTTGCAGGCTGTGGTTCCCTCAGTCTGGTTGACAGGAGCACAGTGTGTGTGTGGGGGGGGGTATGCAGGCTCCAGACCTTGGCTGGTGGCTCGTGAGGCACACTTCAAGGCGTGGTGTTAGGTGTGGGCTCCCAGGCTCAGGTGTTGGTGACGGAAGTTGCCCGGTGTCGTAGGCGCAGGTGCTGGGGATCACACAGGCTTCAAGGGATGCGCGCAGGCTCCGGGTCTCGGGTGGCGTCGATGGAGGGTGCCTGGATTCCAATCGCCGCACTGAGGATCGTGTGGGCCCGAATGGGGCACGGGCACTGGGTCTTGGGTGGTGGTGCCTGGGGTGTATGGGCACTGAGGCACGGCGCTTAAAATCACACGTAGGGTAAGGCGAGTAGGGCAGCGGGTCCTGTGGGTTGCAGCGCCCGAGAATTGCAGGATCCTAGTACAGCGTGGATGCTCGCACGTTCTAGGCAGGGGAGGGTGGCACCGGGTGTGCGCCCAGAGGGAGGCACAACATGGACGCTCGCTTGGTCAGGGGCGAGGGCAGCACCGGTTGTGTGCCTGGTCTGTCATGGGCGGACAGGTCTGGGGGGAGGGTATCACCACGTGTGTGCCTGGTCGGGGTCATGGTCGGAGGGTCGCGGGGTATGGGGGGGCAGCACCTGGTGTGTGCCCAGTCAGAGGTCCGGGCAGGACAGGCAGACACACCTACGGTCTGGGAGGAAGGTGGCGCCAGGTGTGCGCCCCGTCCGAGGCTCTGAGCGGATCATCTCAAGGTCTGTGGAAAAAGCGCCCTGTGCACGCCCGGTCAGAGGCTCTGCGCGGACCCTCGCGCGGTCTGTGGGGACGACCCCGTGTTGCCCAGTGTGAGGCTCTCCCCGGATTCTTGCGAGGTCTGTGGGGACGGCGCTATGTGAGCCCGGTCCGAGGCTCCGCACGGACGCTCACGCAGTCTGTGGGGACAGCGCCATGTGTGCCGGGTCAGAGGCTCCGCGCGGACCCTCGTGCCATCGATGGGGAGGGCAACGCTGTGTGCGCCTGGTCAGAGGCTCTGCTCGGACCCTCGCGCGGTTTTTGGGGACGACGCCGTGTTCGCCTGGTCGGAGGCTCTGCGCGGACCCTCGCACTGTCTGTGGGGAGGGCGGCGCCATGTGCGCCCGGTAAGAGGCTCCGTGGGTACGCTCGCGCAGTCTGTGGGGATGACACCATGTGTGCGCTGGGTCTGAGGCTCCGCGCGGACGCTTTCGCGGTCTGTGGGGATGGCGCCCAGTGCTCGCCCGGTTCTCGAGCTCTAGCGCAGTGGGGGGAAGTGCGCGGTTCTGGCAGGATCCCACGGTAAGACAGCCTTTAGGGTATTCACTATCTGCTGCTGGGATGGCCACACCACTCACAGAGTTCTGCTCTGGTTCCTCGCCCGTTTGCTGGTGGGGGGGGCTATTAGCCCCAGCTGTATGGTCTGGGGAAAGATGGTTCCTTTCCATTCTTGCCGACATGGGATCACTGTTTTCTGTGGGTTTCTGTAGCTGGTAGGCTCGGTGTCTGTATAGTCGTACTCCGATTACTTGCTGTTGGGTTTTGGATCTTTTATGGATGTGCGATGTTGTTCAGTTCTGAGCCCCTGAGGCGATTTTGAAGCAGGCTCCTTTAGGGGCCCCTTTTCCATTGCCATCTTGGATCCCGAGCCCCCTCAACGTTGGTTTTAAAGGATAATAAACACACAACAAAGAGGTGAGAATAACCATTCAGTAAAGGCTATCTGCCTTTAAGGCTCGGGAGAGAGATTAGACATAGGAAACCCACAGAGTGAGATACAGCTACCAAAAGCAACAAAAATATAAAGTTAAGAAACCTGAAATCATGAGAAGGAAGAATAACAAAGAAACAATGAGCTCCCACAACTCCACAATAACAGAATCTACCAACACAGAAGTGAAAAGATTGCCAGAAGGACAATTCAGAACTTTAATAGTAGAAATGGTACAGGATTTCCGAAAAGAATTCAGAGAGAGCCTGAAAGGAATGAAGGATCAAATAAACAAAGAATCTGACACCCTGAAGAGGAATCAAAAAGAAGGTCTGAAGGAAGTTAAGGATGTAATGATTGAAATGAAGGCATCAATACAGACAATCAACAAAGGACTAGACCATATGGAAAACAGAATCTCACTCTTAGAAGATGACCTCTCCAAAAATGAACACATAGTATATAAATTAGAAAAAACAATTTGAAAGCATGAATTGGACATTGAAGAGATCTCAGCCAGTCTTAAAAGAGTAAACCTAAGAATAATAGGCATAGAAGGGGGAATAGAAGCTGAAACCAAAGGAATCAATAATCTTTTCAGAGAAGTAATATTAGAAAATTTCCAAACATAGAAAAGGAGGTCGACACTGAGGTACAGGAAACACATAGAACCCCCAAAAGACAAGATCAGAGAAGAGGTTCACCACGCCACATAATAATCAAACTGAATAATGTAGAGGCCAAAGAGAGAATCTTAAAGGCAGCGAGAATAAAAGACCAAGTAACATTCAGAGGCAAACCAATAAGAATCACCCCCAGCCTTCCAAACCAAGTCATGAAAGCCAGGAAGGCCTGGAGCGACATAATGCACACTCTGGAAGAAAACAAGTTCCAGCCAAGATTTATCTACCCAGGAAAAACATCTATCAAATTTGACAGGGAAATAAAAACCTTCCACAATAAACAGAAGCTGAAAGATTTTATGTCTTCCAAACCAGCACTAGAGAAAATACTCAAAGAGATTAATTAAAAAGAAGAAATAATAAAGAAATGCTAGAACCAGAGAAACAATGATTTCCATCAAACCAACAGCTAGGCAAAAAAGAACAAACACTACCGCAAACATAAATTAAAACTCAAAATATTAAGAATTAAAAATCATCTCTCAATAATCATGCTGAATATAAACGGCCTCAACTCCCCAATCAAAGACACAAGGTGGCAAAATGGATTAAAAATCACAATTCATCTATATGATGCCTGCAAGAAACACACCTTACAAGTAAAGATACTCACAAACTAAAGGTGAAGGAACAGAGCAAAGTAATCCATGCTAATGGAATTCAAAAACAAGCAGGAGTAGCAACTATGATATCAGACAAAGTAGACTTCAAACCTAATCTCATCAGAAGAGACAAAGCAGGTCATTTCTTAATGGTAAAAGGAACAATCCAGCAAGAGGATATAATAATAGTCAACATTTACACCCCAAACACAGGTGCAAACACTTTCATAAAAGAAACTCTTTGTGACATTAAGTCACACATAGATCCCAATACAATAAGATCGGGAGACTTCAACAGCCCTCTCACACCACTAGATCAATCTTCAAGACAAAAGGTCAGTAAAGATGCCTCAGACCTAAGGAACATCATAAACCAAATGAACCTACTAGACACATATAGAATATTCCACCCAACTACAGCTGAATTCACATTTTTTTCAGCTGCTCATGGAACCTTCTCTAAAATAGACCATATCCTAGTCCACAAAATGAGTACCAGCAAGTTCAAAAACTGTGATATAATCCCTTGCTTCTTTTCAGACCATAATGGAATGAAACTAGAAATCAACTATAAGAAGACCCAGAGAAACTTTATAAACACGTGGAGATTGAACACCACACTGGTGAATGAGGAATGGGTCACGGAAGAAATAAGAGGAGAAATTAAGAAATTCCTAGAAACAAATGAAAACAGAGACACAACATATCAAAATCTATGGGACACTTGAAGGCAGTATTAAGAGGACAATTCATAGCACCGAGTGCACACATAAGAAGAACAGAAAATCACCAAATAACTAACCTAATGATATACCTCAAAGCCCTTGAAAAACAGGAACAGTCTAACCCTAAAGCCAGTAGAAGACAAGAAATTATTAAAATCAGAGTAGAAATCAACCAAGTAGAGAATAAAAAATACAAAAAAATCAACAAAACCGAAAGCTGGTTTTTAGAAAAAATAAACAAGATAGCCAACCTAACCAAAAGACAGAATCAACCCAAAGTACTAAAATAAGAGGTGAAAAATGTGATATTACCACTGACAGTGCGGAAGTGCAGAGGATTATCAGAAACTACTTTGAAAACTATACTCCAACAAAATGGAAAACCTAGAAGAAATTGACAAATAGACATGTACAACCATCCTAAGTTGAATCAAGAAGATAAAAAAATTTAAATAGACCAATAGCAATCAAAGAGATTAAAGCAGCAATAAAGAGCCTACCATCAAAGAAAAGCCCAGGTCCAGATGGTTTCCCAGGTGAATTTTATAAAACCTCTATAGAAGAACTAATTCCAATCTCCTCAATCAATTCCATGAACTAGCAAGAAACAGGACTCTCCCAAATGCATTCTATGAAGCCAATATCACATTAATACCAAAACCAAAAAAAGAGAGCTCAAGAAAAGTAAACCACAGGCCTATATCGTTGATGAACCTAGATACAAAACTTCTAAACAAAATACTAGCAACGTGCATTCAAACCACATCAAGAAAATCATACACCATGACCAAGTTGGGTTCATCCCAGGGATGCAAGGCTGGTTCAACATATGAAAAACAATTCATGTAATCCATCACATAAACAGAACTAAAGACAAAATCACATGATCATTTTAGTAGACGCTGAAAAAGCATTTGACAAAATCCAACACCCATTCATGATAAAAAAACACTGCAGAGAATCGGAATAGAAGGATCATACCTCAACATCATAAAGGCAATATACAATAGGCCCACAGCCAACATCATACTGAATGGGGAAAAACTACGAGAGTTTCCCTTAAAAACAGAAACAAGACAAGGATGTCCACTATCACCACTCCTTTTCAATATAGTACTTGAGACTCTAGCCAGAGCAATAAGGCAAGAGAAGGAAATCAAAGGAGTGCAAATAGGAAAAGAAATGAAACTATCTCTATTTGCAGATGACATGATATTATACTTAGAAGACCCAAAAAACTCAACCAAATTCAACCAGTTATAGAACTGATCAACAAATTCAGCAAAGTGTCTGGATACAAAATCAATTTTAAAAAATCAGAAGCTTTTCTGTATGCCAACCCTAAATCCTCTGAAAAAGAAATCCGGAAAACATTTCCACTCATGATATCCCCCAAAACAATAAAATACTTAGGAATGAACCTAACCAAGGAGGTAAAAGACCTCTATAAGGAAAATTATAAAACATTGAAAAAAGAAATTGAAGAAGATCTTAGAACATGGAAAGACCTCCCATGATCTTGGACAGGCAGAATAAGTATCATCAAAACGGCCATTCTTCCAAAAGTGATCTACAAATTCAATGCAATACCCATTCAATTACCAAGGTCATTCTTCACAAACAGAAAAATCTGTCCTTAAATTCATTTGGAACAACAAAAAACCCAGGATAGCCAAAGTAGTTCTCAGCAACAAGAACCATGCAGGAGGCTCCAAACTATTACTACAGAGCCATAGTAATACATAGTAATACATAGTAATACATAGTAATACAGCATGGTACTGGCACAAAAGCAGACACATAGACCACTGGAGCAGAATAGAAGACTCAGCAACAAATCCACACACTTTCAGCCAGTTGATTTTTGACAAAGGAGCCAAAAACATACACTGGAAAAAGGATAGAGTCTTCAATAAATGGGGTTGGCAAAACTAGTTAACCACATGCAGAAAAATGGAAATAAACACCACTTTCTCGCCCTGCACAAGAGTCAATTCAAGATGTACCAAAGACCTGGAAATAAGACCAGAGACCTTGTAGCTACTTGAAGAGGGCATAGGTCCAACTCTTCAACACATAGGCACATGCAAAAACTTCCTCAACAAGACCCCAAAGGAACAATACATTAAAAAGAGGATCAATATGTGGGATTGCATTAAACTGAAGAGTTTCTGCACGGCAAAGGAAACTTATCAAGAACCTCAACAGAGAGGTGACAGAATGGGAGAAGAGTTTTGCCAGCTACTCCTCTGAGGTTTTTTTTTTTTTTTTTTTTTTTGCGGTACCGGGGATTGAACGCAGGGGCATTCTACCTCTGCGCTACGCCCCCAGCCCTATTTTTTATACTTTTTATTTTGAGACCAGGTCTCACGAAGTTGTGGAGGGCCTCATTAAGGAGAGAGAGAGAAAGAGAGAGAGCGCGTTTGCGCGTGCATGCGCGAGCTGAGGCTGGCCGCGAACCCGGATCCTCCGGTCTCCGCCTCCCAAAGTACTGGGATTACAAGCGTGCGCCACCACGCCCGGCCCAGCTACTCCTCTGATAGAGGACTAATATCTAGAATATACAGAGAACTCAAGAAACTCACTGCTAAAAACACAAACAACCCAATTAAAAAAAAAATGGGCAAGAGAACTAAATAGGCACTTCACAAAAGAAGAAATACAAATAGCCAATAAATGTATGAAAAAATGTTCAACATCATTAGCAATCAGAGAGATGCAAATCAAAACTACCCTGAGATTTCACCTAACCCCAATTAGTATGGCAATCATTAAAAACACAAACGATAACAAATGCTGGCGAGGATGTGGAGAAGCAGGAACTCTAATACACTGTTGGTAGGATTGCAAATTAGTGCAACCACTTTGGAAAACAGTGTGGAGGATCCTCAGAAGATTGGGAATGAACCTACCTTATGACCCAGCAATACCACTTCTAGGTATCTACCCAAAAGAATGAAAATCAAATTACCAGACTAATGCATGCATATCTAGGTTTATAGCTGCACAATTCACAATTGCCAAACTATGGAACCAGCCAAGATGTCCATCAACAGATGAATGGATTACAAAACTATGGGATATGTACGCAATGGAATTTTACACAGCCATCAAGAGAACAAAATTAGGTCATTTGCAGGGAAATAGATGGAATTAGAGAACATTATGCTTAGTGAAATTAGTCAGTCACAAAAAGTGAAAAGTCGGATGCTCTCCCTAATATGCGGAAGCTAGGGAGAATAGAGCACAGGAGGAACTCCAGACAAAGATGGAGAAAGCCTTAGATGAGTAAAGAGGGTGACCTAACTGAGGGAGATGGGAGGGGAAGAGGGAAACAACCTAATACACAGGATGTACATACACAAACTTATCAAAGTCAACTACTATGCTGATTACGAGAAGGAGGGATGGGGGAGGGAATGGAGGTGGGAATTGGGGGAGGGTTAATTGACAGATGTGAGAATGTATACTTCTACCAGCCTGAAACCCATCAAGATGTATGATTATAATGCACCAATAAAAAATGTACTAAAAATGAAGTTAACTTAATAATTTTAATGTTTATGGGGAAATATTAAACATATTGAAGTTTGGAAAATAAAGACATTTAATTTATTGCTTTTTACATGAAAGTTATTTTAAAATAAATTCTCCATACCATGTTTTCTGGGCACTTTTTACAAGTAATAGCAGGTCCTCCATTATTAGAGATCATCTGAAATCCTGGTAGACACACACATGAAGTTCCTAAAAAAGGAAAGAATCGATTTTGTCCTTGGCAAATAAAAATAAAACTCCAAGATAGGAAAACTTTAAAATTCTTAAGATATTGAGAATCAGTACTGTATACTGGTTAATAGCAAGACTCTGGAGCTAGTACTGCCCAGGTTCAAATCCAGAAACATATTCCTTGGATTACAATCTTTGTTTGCCTACTTAGCTGTGTGATATTGAGCAAGTTACTGTGCCTTGGCTTCTTCAATAAAACAGAGAAAATAACCATATAAACCTCATAGGGTTAGTATGAGTATTGAATTTGTTATATGTAAAAGTCTTTTTGGGGGGGAGTGGTACTGGGGGTTGAACTCAGGAGTGTTCTACATACTCCCAGCCCTTTTTTTTTCATTTTTTACTTTGAAACAGGGTCTCACTAAGTTGCTGAGACTGGCCTTGATCCTGAGATCCTCCTGCCTCAGCCTCCCAAGTACTGGGATTACAGGCATGCACCATGACACCCAGCTTAAAAGTCTTAGAATTCTGTCTGGCACACAGCTGGCATTGTATTACTATTTTAATTGCAATTATAACTAATCTAGCTGGACATGGTGGCTCATGCCTATAATCCCACTACTGAGGAGGCTGAGACAGGAGGATCACAGGTTTGAGACCAGCCTCAGCAACTTAGTGAGATTGTCAGCAACCTAGCAAGACCCTGTTTTGCAACAATTTTTTTTTAATTTAAAAAAAAGGGCTAGGGGTATAGCTCGGAGGTAGAATGCCTCTGAGTTCAATCCCCAGTAACACACACACACACACACACACACACACAAAATTATAATTAAACTATCAAAACATTGAGCTATTAAAACTACTTAACTGCAATAAGAAGTTTTATATTTCTATGTCACTAAACCATAAGCATACATTTAATGAATTCAAATTTATTTATTCATTTATTTTTTATTTTTTGAGAAACAAGATTGAACCCAGGGGCATTCTACACCCCAAGCCCTATTTTTTATTCTTTATTTTGAAACAGGGTCTCACTAAGTTGCAGAGGGCCTAAGTAGCTGACGCTGGCCGTGAACCTGCGATCCTCCCAAGTACTGGGATTACAAGCATGCGCCACCACGCCCGGCTCTGAATTCAAATTTAATTTACCAAAACTTATTAGGAATATTATCTTCATTCCAATAAATCACTCCCTGTGTTAGAAAATAGTAGCTGTTATAATTACTATTCAATTTGCTTTTTTTTTTTTTTTTTT
>PVJS01053726.1:0-13197 GCA_004027185.1 Glis glis
TCTCTCTCTCACTCTGTAGGTGTCCTATGTCTAATCCCTCTCCCTTTATGGTTTCTTATTCCGGAGGCAGATAGTTGCTACTAGGTGAGCCTTAAAGGTGAATATCCTTTACTTAATCGTTATTCTCACTTGCTTGGTATAATGTCCATTTACAGGCCCAATTCTTGGTCTCCTTCAGTGATTGGGACCCTTGCCTGGTGCCTCTCACTACCTGCGCAAGTGACCAGTGCCGCTATTGCCCCTCTCACTGCAAGCGTGGGACTCCGTGGTCTCCACTTGGGCTGTCCCTATGTCTCTCTCTGTCTACACCTATGGCAGGTGTCTCCAGCAGCCAGCCCTGGGCTTGTGTCTCTCTTTGCCTACCGAAGCAACGGGTGTCGCCTTGCCCTGATTCTGTGCAAACACAGAACTCCACGTTTTCCACAGAGAGTGCTGATTTGGTCCAAGTTTCCCCAGCTACCACAGCTGTATATCTTGTGGTGCTCCCCGGGGACTCTAGGTGCTGTAACCTGCGGGCTGCAAGTCTATCCCACCCAAATGTTGCCAGGGACTGTCTGCTTATCCTCACTGAGAAGAGGTGGAGAGGGCAGTTATTCTCTTCAATAAGCTTCACAAAATGACTCCTCATCCATTCATAACATGACCACAAGGAAACTCTATTACTCTCTTTCCATGTAGTTTTTCAAATGACAACTCAGGATCATTTTTCTTTTATTCTGTGAGATAATACAGTGATTTTGTCCTCAAACAACAAATGCTAAAGCTAACTTACCTGCACTTAGATGAATGTGGACTAAAATAATAGCTTCTCAATTTGCTATTTATTTCATACTTCTATTAAAATACTTTAATTAAAATTAAAATATATTTCATACTTATAATAAAATTTGATGCTAAGAAAGATACTTATATTACAATTATGTAATAATTAGACATACTACTAACTTATAGAGTTTGTAAGGTCATTGCACATTTTCTCAGAAACAGCTAATACAATAAAGATATTGGAACAAGTGAAAACCCAGCTATTGGATTCATGGAAACCTGGTTTTGAATCATGGATCTATCACTTTCCCATTTTTTGCTATATGGAAATTTTCCTACCTTTATAAATATGTATTATAAAAAATCAGTATAATAAAGGTAACATAATGACATCACAATATTGTGTTAAGAAGTAAATATATTGTCTCTATATAAAATCTTAACTTTCTTTTTTCCCTTCCTAGTCCTCTCATATAGGGCGCAACTTTCTTTTAATGATTTCCCCCTCCAATATTTTTAATTATTATTTTAAATTCAGAGAAAAATATTTCTTCAGATTGTTTTATATGTATTTTTAGTACTAGGGATTGAACCCAGGGGCATTCTAAGTAAGAGCTATACCCCCAGCCCTTTTTCATTTTTTATTTTGAAACAGGGTCTCTCTAAGTTGCTGAGGCTGACCTCGAATCTGCAACCCTCCTGTCTCAGCTTCCCTGGGATTACAGGTATGTGCCTTCTTTATATTAAGGGATAGTACTTTATCATTTATCATGCATCACTGAACTTATTGCTTTAAAAGGGTGTTGTATATCTTGATAAAGGTAAGCACATTTTCTTATAATTGATATCTCATCAGGTGAAAATGTGCTTATGAAGTTTCTTAATACTGTTCATCTGAAACCAATATTCTCAATGGAATTATACATCTCACTGAGAATGAGAGGTGATTGGTAGGTCATATTTCAGTTCTTTTCTGTCTTTTACCATTATCATAGGAAACATTTCTTAAATCCTTATACTTCAATTTGGCTAAAATTAACATGATCACTCATGCCTCAGAAATGTTCTGTGCTGTCCCGTGGGGTGAAATAGATAGAATTATGTGATATGTGTAAATAGAGATTAATTTAATCTTAGGCAAATTCACAGTTTGCAGTATGAGTGAAGTTTGCAGAGGATTATAAATATGATGAAGTTAGATACAGTTTGACATCTTGTTTTTTTTTGAGCCCCAAATTTTCTAAATGCTTTTAAAATCATTTATTAATTTTTGGTATGCAAAATCACACAGGAAAAAATCAATTGAGCAAAAAGTCAGTTTACTTTGGATTGTATGTTAAAAATGTCTCTTACCTATTAGAATAGGAATTAGGTTTGATGTGATTCTAAAAGGCATCTCTGTCTTCTTTGCAAAATGACAATTGTCTTGCCTAGAGACATATGCTGAAACAATCCTCGTAACTTGGAACATCTTGTTCATTTTGATTCCCAGCACTGTTCATCACTCGACTATACACCATTTATTTAGTGGTAGCCTCTGAACTCTAAAGTAGATGAATCTAGTTGTAGGGGTGGGCAGAGAGAGACTGGGAGAGAGAAGCCCAACATATATCATGTGGCTGGAAATTATATAATGGGAAATCACAAGCCATCACACTCATCCTAGGTTTAAGCTTTAGCTATTTCTGTGCTTAAAAATATAGTTTGGAGAGATTGAACTTTATCCAAAATCAATTTACAACTATCCAATTTTTTTAAAGCTCCCACCAAGGGAGACATGGATTTGACACCTCTATTAGAGCTAAACTTGGTAGAATATCAGGGATAGACACATCTGTTGAATAAAGAGTTAAAAAGAAAAGGAAAATGCAATCCAATCAATCTGTCATCAAGGTCCAGGTTTGAGATAGAGTAAGTTGTGGTTTTCTTTCAGAAGACAATTAGCAAGGTAGTGTTAACTCATTGAATGTTGACAGGTGTTAGAAACTGGATCATATAAAAGAATAGATGGTAAAATTAAAACAGTAGAGATTATATATTTTTCAAAATATCTGGGGTAAAACAAAAGAAACATTGATGTCATTAAAGGTCCTGACAAGTCAAAGAATAGAGGAAATTACCATGGGCCATAAAGGGTAATAGCTTCCATAGAGCCAGAATGTCAGAATAGAGAAGTGATGCTACATGTGCAGTATAAATGGATTCACTTGTCTGTGACTCTGGCCATAGTTGTCTGAGATTAGAATCAAAGCTATCCTGTCACAGCTGGATCCATTAGAATGGTCTTGGGTGGGATTTAGAATGGGAAAAAAAATCTAAATTTGAATCTCAAGGCTGTCTTTCAAATTATAGAAAGTACTTAGAGAGGCTTGCTTCCAAAAGAAAATCGTACAAACTAGAAAAGAAAACAGGAGTTTAACTACAGGTGTCCTAAAAAGATAACATTCAGTAAATCAGTATTTAGTTTTAATTTTAAAGGAACAAATGAAATCATTCTTGACTGGTGCTATATTGGTTTAAAGCTCTAAATAGTAAATGTGGTATGTGAACAATTTTTCAAACAAGAACACTTTTATATGTTTGCATTAAAAAATAAATGTAAAGAAGATGTTTAGGGCATGAATTAAGTAAAGAGTTAAAACTATATAATGAACTTAGAAAAAGTCATTCTGATTTAAGTAATCGAAAAAGATTCCCTATATGGTTTATTAAAACACTTTCCTTAATTAATCACTACTTAACCTTTACTATATTCTAAGTATCTCATTCTTTAAATCTATAAAAATTCACATCATACCTTTGTGGCTATTTTGCCTATATTCTAAATGGACTTTCCTTTTATTTTATAGCTAAATTTAGGATCATTTCATTACGTTAGCAAGTGCAATGCCCAGGTTTTGGTTACCTAGTATTGTTCAGGGTAGATTTTCAGAAGTAGGAGAAAAAGCATAGTGTAATGGCCAAAATGCAGACCAGGAACCTACTGTCACATAAAATCAACAAGGAATGAATCACCCCACCCTGGGAGTGAGAATTCTAACTTTCCCTTGGCTGTCTGCAATGCATAGCATAGCACTTGAGACATCATGATGGCACTGTGACCCCCCCCAAGGCTACTATTGCCTTGTGATATCTGATTTCAAAATATTTACACCATATCTGGATTTTTTTTTTTTTTTGCGGTACCGGGGATTGAACGCAGGGGCGTTCTACCTCCGCGCTATGCCCCCGGCCCTATTTTTTATACTTTATTTTGAAACCAGGTCTCACGAAGTTGCGGAGGGCCTCACTAAGGAGAGAGAGAGAGAGAGAGACAGGGAGACAGGGAGAGAGAGAGAGAGAGCTGAGGCTGTCTGTGAACCCGGATCTTCCGGTCTCTGCCTCCCAAAGTACTGGGATTACAAGCGTGCGCCACCACGTCCATCGTATCTGTATATTTTTAAGACTTACTTTGGTGACTGGTTGGTATGATCATGGAAGGGTTTACTTTATTATTTTCTCTGACTCATTTCACAATCTATAATGGGTTTAATGTGTTTCATGAGAGATTAGCTATACAAATTACATTTATAAGGAGATTTTAGAAATAATAAATATATTTTTCAAAGTAGAATTTATAAAAGTCATCCAGGTAATAAAATGAGAAAATTTTATGAGTCAGTTGACAATAGCATATTCATTTCAAAATGTATGAAAAACAACTCCTATTTGTCAGAGAATTGCATCCTTTGTAATAAACCAATTAAAATAATGTGAAAATCATTCAATCTTGGGTAACACTGATTTGGCACCTACTAAATGTGCCTTTTCTACAGTGAGATTTAAAATGATAGATTAGAATAAACCTTACCACCTAGAAATGTAAAATCCAGTGTGGTCAGGAAAAAGAATAAAAGGATGTCCACATGCATATTTATAGGCTAATAATTTAAGTACTATGGCACAAAGATTCTCAAAGTTTATTTGTCAGACCAGCAATATCAGCATCGCCTGAGAGACTGTTAGAATGTACATTCTCAATTGCATTGCAAACCTACTTATTTGGAAAACAGGGGATATGGCCTAGAAATTCACATTCCAATTAGGGGTGTGTGTGTGTTTGGGGGGGTACTAGGGATTGAACCCAGCCTAATTCTACCTCTGAGCTGTATCCCCAGACCTATTTTATTTTTGACTTTGAAACAGGGTCTTGCTAAGTTGCCTAGGGTCTCACTAAACATCAATTTAGGCTCTCATTAATTGCTTTAACCTGTGATCCTCCTGTCTCAGCCTCCCCAGTACTGGGATTACAGGCATGCACCACCACGCCCCGCTTCCAATTAGTCTTTAAGATAATTCTGCTGTATCACCCAGCTTGGGCATCACTGTGTCATGCATTTATGAATAATGTATTCAGGAAGTAAGAGAGAGTTGTTCTCTTTTATTAAAGGGGAATCATCTTGGGGGAGGTAATTTTGATCCAGACTTTCAAGGGAAAGTAAGAATGTAATGAATATTTATTGAATTCTCTCTATGTGCCAGAACATTTATTTAAATAGTAGAAAAATCTGTGAAGTTACTTTCACTTTACAGAGGAGGAAATTATAACAGGCATTAATCAAATTGCCCAAGGTCATACACCTAACTCTTGATCAAGACAGTAGTTGAAACTAGATGTACTCAGGAGTCAGTGAGAAGATAAGGATATTTAAGAAGGAAAATTTTTACTCAAATATAGTTTCATCAGCCTAATAATGAATATGGTACTCAGCCTCCAAGATTTCTCTGCCTCTGCTAATCTACAGTATATAGGCACCACTATAAAGGGAATTTAGAAATGTAATTATAGCCCCAACCAGTTGCCTTTACGATACGGGTATTATCTAGGTGGGCTGTACCTAATCTTATCAGATCTTTAGATCTTTAAGAAGAAATATTCAAGATGGTCTGAGATGACCAGTTATCTCTTGGAAGGACATATTCTAGGCCAAGGTCCATTTTTATGTAGCCTGGGATGGGGGTGGAGTCAGACTGCACACATGAGACAATCTTTCCCAAAATCAATAAGAACTTGATGGTTTGGGAAATTCTTAGCCTACCCATATGGAAAAAGATTCTAAAATTGAGATATTCCTTCCAAAACATGACATAGAGTGAAAGATAGGAATGTGACCATATAATCTTTTGCTAAAACCTTAGTAAGAAACAATTCATATAAAGAATTCATCTTTAAGATACTAAGATTGTGCTGCATAGATTTCAAACTGAAGCACCTGAAGGAATCCTAAGAGCTGGGAATGGTGGCGCATGCCTATAATCCCAATACTGGGTAAGCTAAGACAGGAGGATCGCAGGTTCAAAGAGAGCATCAACAACTTAGTGAGACTCGCAGCAACTTATTGAGATCCTCTTTCAAAACAAACAAAAAACAACAGTAAATAAAAAAATAGGGCTGGGGGTGTAGCTTGGAGGTAGACCACCTTCCTGGATTCAATCCTTAGTACTACAAAATAAATAAATAAATAAAGCCTTAGAGCTGTTCCCCTGACCATCTCAGCAAGAGCCAAGAAAAAAAAAAGTATATTCTCCAAAAGATAATATGATGATATATGTACCTGTGGCTCATCTAATGGAGTGACACCCAGTACAATTCACAGAAGATTCATATGTTTGAGAAAATTATATGAGCAGAAATACTTTCAGGTGGAGTTCAAAGATAGAGCATGAAATGAAAAGGGGCTATTATACACCTAAAATCCCATTTTTGGAATGCAGACTGATAAAACTACTTAGCAGCCAATATTTGCTACTTTTAATGATTAAGGAAGAATGACTCAGAAGTTAATACCAGTAGCCCAAGAGCCATCAACCACTAACTACATCCCTGCCTTAAAGTCAGATCAGAAAATTTGGGCTTAATTTCACCAAACTGGATTCCAAGGGGTTTTAGCCCAATGGCTCCTTTTTGCTTTGCATTTTCCTCCTATTTGAAATGGGTTGTCTGTAACTCTTAGCCTATTCCCATTCCATCATAATAGGTTGTGTGTATACATGATTTGGGCACATGACTTTAGTTACATAAATTCACAGATAGAAATTGTGACCCATGACGGGTTATAACTATAGTCTGGATCAGTCTTAATTTAGATGACAAGATTTGAATTTAGATGATGAAATGCTAGACTTGAGCTAATTCTTGGGAGGCTAATGAAGGGGTTAAATATATTTTGCTTTTGGTAGGGTAGGGGTCCAAATCTTTTGGGGACCCGAGGAAAGACTGTGTTAGGCAGAATTTTAAGACAGACATCAGGATTTCTGGATTTCAGGTCCTGGGGTACACACATCTCCTAATTATTTAATCAAACACCTATCTATATACTGTTGTGAGGAATTTTGACATAAGATTAAGGTTCCCAAATATGACCAAAAAGTACATTATTTTAAAAAATGTAGATTATTTGTTGAATTAAAGTTGTTTTGAATAATGAAACCAAAAACTCCATATAAATGACCTTTGTTCTTATATTGAATATTACTTACTTTCTTTTATGTAGGCCTAGAATTATCACATATATTATTTCACTCCAAGAGAACCCCATAATTAGTCAAAAGATAAGATAATCATTGCCTCTGATTATTCTTTTGTGTAAATAGTCTTCTGTATCTTTCAATTCATTTCTAGGTCAAAACCATTAGTCCCAAATGCTCTGTTTTTTTCTATTTTTTCTCTTTTCTGATGTTTTTCATTTTATGTATTCTAATTAGAGTTTACTTTGAGCCCAGAGTTTTTAACAACAATCTCTACATTTTGAAAATAATATACTTCCTTAGACTCCATCTTACATAGTTTTATTGTATACCTTTATTCATTTATTAAGATAAGCAATATAGATGTCTTATTTTAGGCTATCTTTTGTGACCTAGAATTAGAACAGACATGCAATCTTTGCTTGTCTTCTATTTGCAAGAGTTGGTATTAGTAACAAGGCTCTCCTGTGATAAAAGTTTGACCTTTCTAGGTATCACAGAGACAGTCCGGGACCCTATCATACACAGGCCTAGTGCAGCCATCATCCCGCTTGGGCCTCACATGAGTTGGCAACCATATTCTTTTTCTGCTGAAAGATCCATCGGTGGATTGGCTTATCAATTTAAATTTGATCTAATTCAAACCAGATGACCTTTATCAAAAGCCTCGTGGGCACTATTGGGGCGGGAAATGAGAAGTTCATATAGAGTGCCAACTGCTACTTCATACACAATAGTAGCTTTTTACTACATTGTGCTGAGAACCATATTCCAGGTGTATGTAGACTCCCTGGAATATATAGCTGGGAACTTCACTTCAGCAAAGGTGCAGTCCTCAAAATCACAAGGTGAAGTTTGTTTTCCAAACCAAATGCACTTGAAGCAGGGATTATTTCAAGCTAATCTTCATTTCTTCCTTTGGTTTGAATTCTTTCTGTTAAGTTGAAATTGTTCACAACTCACTCTAATGTTGTGGGTAACTCCAGGTTGGATTCTAATGCATTGTGTGATCACTAGTGTGGAATGAAACTGTTTTTTTCATAATATGAATAGAGCATTAGCAGTTTCTCATACAGGGGAAAGTTCAATGGTAAGAGTATGAGCAAAAGCTCCAAAATAATTTGATTATTAAATATTTTTTTTAACCAAGTTCAACTAAAACAGAACTAATGGCTTTTGGTATTTTAATCTTATTCAGCATCTTATCACATGGACATTTCCCAAACTTAATGGATTTTGCTTCCATAATTAATATTCTTTGCTTTGGACAAAACATTATTATTAATTGTCCTTTCGGTGGATATAATGTATACATGGGTACACAGATATGCACATGCCTTCTATTTATCACACAGACTCTCTGAAGCAGCCCTAGAAATGTCAGCAGACCTCCTGGAGGCAGGAAGTGAGACACATTTTAATTTCAAACTAAATTAATTCTGAATGAAATCAAACCTATTCACACATTTATTATGGCAACCTGGTCTGAGTGAAAAATTGCAGATTTTTTAATAAGGGCATTTCCATTGGTTTCCTTTCATTCCCACAAACTCATAAATCAATTCCTGTCTGTCAGCCATTACAAATTTATCAGTTCTTATGAGTAAACATGACAGCAAAATATTATTTAAATCTATAAGACTACCTTCCTGTTAGTGAGCTACACAAAGGGTTGACCTCAATGAAGTCCTCTTTGTTTTTTAGAGTTTATTTTTTCCAGCTCACTTGTACTACCTGAAGCAACAAGAAACACCTCACCAAAACTGAACACATTCCAGAGATCAACAACAAAGACAGAATTAAGAGTATATATTTCTTTGAATAAAATAGCAAAAGATAAAATCGAATTAATAATTAAGTTAAAGAAAGAGGGAAAAGTAAAATACTTTATCCAAAGGTTTTTTTGAAAGAGAAAAACAAATGTGAGCTATATTATAGAAACAAATAACTATTAATATCTTTGAAATTTACTCTTCAGATCTTTAACACCTTTGAATATACATGGTAAACATTAACTTCTGGGTAATAAAAATGTGACTTAATACCACATCCCCAGCTTTATGCATATTCCAAAAGTCTCAGAAGACTAATTAGAAGTATCACATTTTATGGAATGAACATTCCTCTTATTTTCTTGGTCTCTAACTGCTGTGTAAAATTTAAACAAATGAGGTATGTCTACAGAAGAGAGAAAGGTGAAGAAAATGCTAAATAGAACTGCAGTCAAGCTACTAAGGTGAATGTTTGGGGTCTATAATTTTTGCACCAAAAATAAAGTTCTTAGGAAGGGTCACAGTGAGAAAACGATGATCATCAGACAAGTAAGATATTTGAACCTTACAAAATGTATGACACTAGGCACTCACTCCTCTGGCCAGCTGAGTGAATATAGGAAACAGTCAATAGTACTAATTTGTGTCTATTATTTCTTACTGCCAGTCATAGAGTTCTGTAATTGAAATGCTCAGTAACAGTTTTCTACCTAAATTCTAATGATGCCCTTTATAATTCTCTTTTTAATGTAGTTCCTGAACTTTAGAAAGGTTGTTCACTGCCAAATGTCAGTTCATTGTGAAGTGCTGTATTGGAAAACTTCAGGCTTAAAAAAAAAAAAGGACATAGTATCATTCAAGATGCCTGTTGAAATCACATTGTCTAATCATGTGTTTAAATGGCTCATTACTTCTTCCTTATTAAAAAAAAAACTAAAGATCATTTAAAATTAACATCATTTTTTTGTAATTTAACAAGTATGCATATGTAGGATATCTGAAAATTATATTTTAAAAGATTATGCCCAGTTAATTTATTAAATGGCACAAGACTGTCATAAACAATAATTTTATAGTCACTTAATTAGAGAACTCTAATAAAAGATTATTATCACAGCATTTACCATTAAAATTACCAGGTAAAATTGACTCTCACTTTCCACTCAATTTTTATGTTCTGGGAAAGCATTTTCTCCTTTTCTTGTATATTTTGGAATCTAAGGACCCTGTGCCCATCCCACTTTTCTGATTTACTGTTAAATCCCATAGAATTCCTTGATATAAATGTTAAAATTTAATAGAAAGAACAAAAATGCCACCAGAATTTGACAGAGTAAGTGAATTATTTTTATTGCTTTTTTGTTTTAATATTTGATATCAAGTGTAAACTAGGCCCTGCACTGAGAAAATGTGTCTTAAACTTGATTGATGAGAATGAATATATTGTACATGTGACTATTAAGATCCCTAGGACTAAAAGATCAAGATTAAAAGCCAGCAAAGTTTTATCATATGCGGAATAAGGTTTAATGTAATTTATTCTGTTTACACTTATTTAACTGATGTGTCTTTACAAACGTATTTAACAAAGGTACATATGTCTCTTTTTGGGATTCACAGCTTTGAAGAGATTAAGAATCTTAGATTTGCTTTTTTGGGGGAGCTCTGTTAGAGTCATTTATGGGCAAATTATTCTGATTAGGAATAGATGGTTTCTCAAGACTGCCATAAAATAAATCTAAATGTCTCAGCTGTGTTTTTGGTCCAGCAACACCCTCATTAAAGAAACACGACACAATTGCAAATTGGCAGCCTTGATTTTAAATACCAGTCTAGGCTGCATGTAAAAGAGAATAAATTGCCTTCTTATTCCTCGAAAAGTCCATGGCGCTTGTAATTTAGGATTCAGAGGCGCTCTGAGAACAATGTCCAGAAGCATAAACTACCTCTCCCATAAGAGTAGGCTACCTGTGAAACAGATGTCATTAACTACAATTCTCAATATTTCATGTTTGACAGGCAAAGCCAAATATTTGAGGAATTATGTAACCACTCTTAAGAGGTAATAAGTGAAAATGCTCCCAAGTTAAATATAATTCCCTTAGTTCAGAGGACTTCATTATCTTTGGTAAAACCAATAACCACATGAGAGGAAAAGAAAAAAAAAAACACCTGAATCTGAAAGTTAGAGACACTAAAATAATTAGGAGTTCAGTGAGTCCGTCATAGATCAACTGCACCACTTTTCTGATTCCAGAATCCAGGCTTCGTAGCTTGTTTCTAACTGAGTCTATTCCTTAGAGATTGAAAATATGAGAAACTGGCCCTGTCAGAATGCAGAATGCTTAGAGGAAAGGGATCAGTATCAAACTTTACTCTTATATTTGAAGTGTGGTTTTTGATGGAGCTGTTTACAATGTATGATATCTCCAACTGTCATTTGTGCTGAACTGCTTCAAAAATGGGGAAAATCACATATGTCTTATAGTTAAGGGAAAGTACTAGACGTGAAAGAAATAATACGCTTTTCCATAAGATTCCATTATGAAAAATGGTCTTTTACCTTAGCACATGCCATGGATTTACATGATAAACTTCAGAAGGTGAACATGAGTCCTTTGTATAATAATAAGATAATTTTACAATTTACTTATAGTTTGTATGAAGTTTTACATTAGTAAATTGACCTCATTGACTTTATTCTCCTTATCATAATGACCAAATATCTAGGCTAAGTGAGATCTTTGCAAATACTTTTAGCACTTTGATTCTTTGTTCAGATGAGGAAGAAAATGAACAATTCAGTTCAAAATACATTGAATGAACAATTAGTATGCTGCAGTCACTGTATTGGTCATTGAGGTACACATTTAATGAAACAGTCTCTAAAGTCAGATTTGTTTATAGTCTAGGAAATCTTAGGTGTTTATCTAGGGAAGATCACATGCTCAACTCTTACAGACTTTTCAACCAAGAATAGCAAAGACAATCATCATAACAAATTGAAGAACACAAAAATCTTCAGAAGTTACACCAAACATAAAACCACTAAAAGTTTCAACATAAATATTTCCTTTTCTTCTTATTATTCTCTCTTACTAGAACTCTCACTACATAAATAAAACTATTTAAATTTTTTCCAGCCAAGAAGTGGAGGCAATGAAAATTAGGTAATTCATCTTGCCTTTCCAGAAGCCTTTCACAGGTGTGCGAGAAGGAACGCAGGCCTCTGGCTTTTTATTGAAAATAATCTGAATTGGAATAAAAGACTGGACCTTGAAACTGGCTCCAATGCCTCCTATTTGTGCATTTTGGTATAGATCCATGACTTTGGAAAAATCTCTTTTTTCTGTAGCACTTTAACCAATTCACCTGTAAAATGGCCTATAATGTTTTTCTTCATTCATGGCAAGATTGAAATGATTAAATGAAATTCATAAGAAAGCAAAATTAGATAGTTTCAGTTTCACAAATAATAGATGTTTAATGTGAAATATCCCCTAGTTATTAAAGTGTTTTCATATGAAGGAGTACCAAACATTCTGAATTGTCAAAAATGGTATCAAATGAAGTTATTAATATTAATAAAGTTAATATTTAAAGTGTTATTTTCAATTATCCATGTTCAGAGGCCAATATTATGTTTTTTAAGGCTCCAATCTCATCCTGTCACCCTTTTGGCTAGTGTTATGTTAACATTCTAAATAACACATTGAAAAAAAAATTTAAATGTATCAAGCTGATATTTTAATATTTCTCAAAGCCTAATTAGCAAAGTATAGCATCCAGTAATAGAAGTAAACTTTGCAAATAGAATGGTCTTTTCAAAGGAGCTTTTGTATCAAAGCATTATTGATGTTACCATAGGATATTAAAGTTGAAAAGAAGCCAAAGTATTTCATTCTAAAACTGGAGAGCATACCCTCATCATCAAATTTAATTCAATTGTCACTACAGCTATTATTTGAAAAAGATTTGTGCTACCAAATAATAATAAATGGGATAGTAATATTACTAAAAAATTTCTTGTGTGTTTAGAGATAACAAAGTTCATAGCGTCTAAGCCAATTTATGTTTTTTATATTACCTCAAGTGATTATTCCTGTATAGACTTTGGTTTGTTTTTTTTTTTTTTTTTTGCGGTACGGGAATT
>PVJS01053727.1:0-13198 GCA_004027185.1 Glis glis
CCCAGTACCACCAAAAAAAAAAAAAAAAAAAATTCAGAGTTTTACAGCCAGGCACAGTAGTACATCCCTGTAATCCCAGCACTTGGGAGGCTGAGACAGGAGGATTGCAGGTTTGCGGCCAGCCTCAACAACCTCATGAGGCCCTCCACAACCTACTGAGACCCTATTTCAAATAAAAAATAAAATAGGGCTAGGAGTATAGCTCAGAGGTAGAACGCCCCTGGGTTCAATCCCCAGTAAACACACACACACACACGCACGCACGCACACGCATGGTGGCGTACACTTATAATCCCAGTACCTGGTGGGAGGCTGAGACAGGAGGATAGCAGATTCACTGCCAGCCTTGGAAACCTAGTGAGACCCTGTTTCAACATAAAAAATAAAATCGAGCTGGGGATGTAGCTCAGAGGTAGCATACCCCTCAGTTCAATCCCCAGTATAAAAAAAAAAAATAGGTTAAGGGTGGGGA
Organism: Glis glis; assembly: GCA_004027185.1. Lineage (NCBI taxonomy): Eukaryota > Metazoa > Chordata > Mammalia > Rodentia > Gliridae > Glis > Glis glis. Next base: position 473 of record PVJS01053727.1, read on the forward strand.
GGACCTATGAGCAAATAAGCCAGATCTAACAATGGTTAATTCTGAATTCTGGGTGGTGGGAATAAAGCAGAGCAGGGGTTGGCAAACTACCGACTGCAGGCAAAGTCCAGCCTTTCACCTGTCTTTGTAAATAAAGTTTTACTGGAACACAGCCACACTCACTAACTTGTGTATTGTCTGTGGCTACTTCTGCACTACAATGGCAGAGGTGGCAGTCTCTAGTTGTAACAGAGTCCATGTGGCCTGCAAAGTCTAAAATATTTACTATCTAGACTTTTTCAGAAAAAGTTTGCTGACATTTTCTTCCTTGTACTGTTCTTTATTTTTACCATTCCATTATAATACCATTAAAATATTCCATTTAAATAACTTGAAGGAGATTCACACTAACATTCTCAGAGAAACAACAACAAAAGATTCTAAAACTGTCAGGGTTTTTTTTTCATACCATAAAAGCACTACATTATTTATTATTATCTTTTTATAGCCTAAACTGAAAATATTAATCAGATCTATTTGGTAACACAGTTTAAATTTGGTATATTAGTGAATTATAGAAATATTCCACCTGGGGAAAACATATATAGGGCAGACACATTAAATATGAGGTATATCTTCCTAAATAACCTGAATAATTCAAAACTAGCATAATTCAAGGCTAATTGTCCCATTTATACAAAGTGGAAGAAGGATGCATTCTCAGAGTACATAAATCTACAACCAATATAGAATGTTTTTATAAATATATGTTAATAATACTTATTAATATATAACAGTAATATTTTAATGATATCATTATGTAGCTAATAACATAATTATTAATAGTACAAATGATTTATTAATCAAGTAATTTTGAAATATAATTTAATGCACAACATATAATATACAAATAAATACAAGTTAATTTAATGATATTTCATTAACTAATGTGGTATACTACCTAAAAGTTAAGTAGAAATTACTACCATCTTCCAACAACACAAATAATGGAAGAGTTATGAGATACATAATTAGGACAAGCTATCTCTCCACATTATGGTGAAAAGTTGGTCTGACTCCCTGTAAGACTTTTGCTAAAGAATGAACCTAATGTGGTGGGCATTTTTCCTCTCATTTCCTTTTCCTCACTGAGGATTTCTTGACATACACACACACTTTCCTTGTTCTGTCATGCCACCATGGAAGAACAATTCATATTTGGATCATTCTTCAAAAATAGTAACTGCTAGTTGGGCATAGTGGCGCACACATGTAATCCCAGTACTTGGGGGCTGAGACAGGAGGATCACAGGTTCGAGACCAGCCTCAGCAACTTAGCAAGACCTGCAGCAACTTAGTGAGACTGTTTGAAAACAAAAAATAAAATAGGGCTGGGGGTGTAGATTGAGGGTAGAATGCCTCTGGGTTCAATCCCCAGTACCAAAGGAAAAAAAAAGTAACTGCTGCTAAAATATGTCAAAAGCCTCTGCCAGTGGCTTCACTGTTAGTAGTGCTGAAAACTGAGGCTAACTGCTGTGCCCCTGTTGCTGCTGCCTTTGTTTTTCTACTTCTAACCCAAGCAAAATTTTGACAGCCTCTTCAATAACTCTGTGCAAAGGTCCCTTCTTTACAACTTTCACAGATTCTTTATAAGCAGGTGTTATGCTGTCTTCCAAATTAAAGGTTCTTTAAGATTTTGATAGCTCCAGAAGTAGCAGATACAGCTTGCCTGCTCATTTTTATATTCTTAAAACCTTGAGGGTTTGGAACTGGAAGGCCAGTCATGACTTACAGTAAACTTTTTATTTCACTGTCACCTCCTTTCGAATCATCACAAATACTTCATGTCCATGTTGCCAGGATTTTTCATTTATTCCATTACCCTTGCCTGGATAAAAGATAATTTTTGTGAGCTAAGGGGGTATATCTGCTTTCATGCTGCTTTTGGCAAGGGTTATTCCATTACCCTTGCCTGGCTTTAATTTTCGTGAGCTAAGGGGGCAACATCTGCTTTAATGCTGCTTTTGATTTCTACTACTGTGCAGGGCAGGTATGCTCTGCTGAATTAACATGAGGTGGTTTGTCATAACATAGCAGTGGTTTGTCATCTTTGTAGATTTTCATCACATCTAACTTGTGTCCCAAAGTTACTGAATTAGGGACATACTTTTTATCACTAGCACCACCACTTACTGAACACTTGAACGACACTGTTATATAAGAAAATATTTTTAATTATATAAGAGCAAATGTTAAGATAGCAGCACAACAGTCACCAAAAAACACACATTATCATGTGACACTGGCAAAGAATGATGGGAATTTTACTCTCCTGCTAAAGTGCTACTGACATAGGGCAACAATGGCATAGTTTATAATTCTTTCAGGCTGCCAGATTTGAAAGTATACATTTCTTGAACTTTTCAAAAAAATTCTGGGCTGGGCATGGTGGTGCATGCTTGTAATCCCAGTACTTGGGAGGCTGAGACAGGAGGATTGGAGGTTCATGGCCAACCTCAGCTACTTAGTGAGCCCCTCCGCAACTTAGTGAGACCATTTCAAAATTAAGAATACAAGCCGGGTGTGGTGGCGCACACTTGTACCATGTAAAGACAATCCTACTGAACATTATAACTAATATCAACAAGAAAATGGATTATGGCAGCCGGGCATGGTGGCACACACTTGTAATCCCAGTACTTGGGAGGCTGAGACTGGAGGATTCGGGTTAGCGGCCAACCTCAGCTACTTAGTGAGGCCTCTGCAACTTAGTGAGACAACCCTGTTACAAAATAAAGAATAAAAAATAGGGCTGGGGGTGTAGCTCAGAGGTAGAATGCCCCTTAGTTCAAAATCCTCAGTACCAAAAAAAAAATTTTTTTGGAAGTTTCATGATATTTCAACTTTGAGACATTAATATTTAAATATACTCTCACTTTGCATTATTTTCAGCCTCATAAAATTCACTGAACTAAACTGAACTTTCAAAAACTTTCTAGTCAAAAGGAAAATACCTGAATGTATTAGAGAAAAATATGCAACCAGATAAATTAGTAAGCATTAAGGAAATTAAGGAAAGTGGACACAAATAAACAGTAAAGTAAATCAGGAATATACTCTTATTAATGATCTATAGTCAAGCTATAAGATTCAAAGCAAAAACTTGGTATATATTACTCTACCTTTTTTAAAGAATAAGCTTCAAATAGAAAAGTACTCAAATATATATATTAGAATACTATATCCAAAATGAAAATAAACCCAAGTGGTATTATCAAGGAAAAATATTATTAAAAAAACTTACATCTTCAATGATCTTTGCTGCCTCTTTAGTAGCTGCACCTGTTGTAAATTAAGACATACACACACATACACATATACATATATATATATATATATATATAACTTTTTTTGAAGTACTGGGGATCAAACTCAGAGCCTTGCACATGCTAAGCAAGTGCTTTACCACTAAGCTGCATCCCCAGACTTAAGAAATACATTATTATTCCTAAAATAAACATAAATGAACATTGAGACCAAAAAGCTAATTTCCTCTCTCTAAGGTAAGCTAGAGTCTAGACCAGAATTTCTTTAAAAGTGGCCCAAGGAAACTCTATCAATATCACCTGCAGTACCTGGTAATGGTAAGGATTCCCAGGCCCCAGCCCCATCCTACTATATTAGAATATCTGGTATGTAAACAAGCAGGTATATTAAAATTGTTTGGGTTCTTAAAAAATAAGCTACATATACCACTTCCTTTCCCACCCACACCACCTCGCTTGCTACCTACTCCCCCAGAAACAGAGGAGCAGTTTCCTCATGTAAGGAAGATATTACCAATAAGAACTACTTAGGCTAGGCAATGCTTACCTCTACCTTCTAGCCAAATGCCTCTATATCAATGCCTTTTACAGTACCGTTAGTGTTTCCTTTGGGCTGGGCAGCAGGTATTTTTGCCAATGACACCACACTGGTTATAACTGGTGTTGTATCTGTCCTTGAAGAAGGGAGCTCCATCAAAGCAGTTTGTGTCTTAGAAATATTTACTGATTAAAATAAACAAAAAGGTAAAACCTGGTATAAACAAAGGGTCACACACAAAAAAAAACACCCTGTTTAACAACAAGGTTTTCAAAAGGCAATGAAAATACATAATTGTATATAACATTGGGTTGGGATAACATTTAACAGGTAAAAATACAGGTATTCGCTTCAAAATTAATTGGGCTGTTCTATTAGTGAATATTAAAACTAAGCCTGCTACACTAAGCCTGCTACAAATAAAAAAATTTTTTTTGGTACTGGGGATTGAACTCAGAGGCATTCTACCTCTGAACTACACCCCTAGCCCTATTTTTTATTCTTATTTTGAAACAGGGTCTCACTAGGTTGATGAGAGTCTCACTTCTTGCTGAGGCCATCCTCGAACCTGTGATCCTACTGTTTCAGCCTCCCACAAGTACTGGGATTACAAGCATGCGCCACCACGCCCAGCTTCCAAATAAAAAAAAAATTTTTTGCTTTTTTGGGGATTGAACCCAGGGGCATTCTACCTCCGGGTGACACCCCCAACCCTATTTTTTATTCTTTATTTTGAAACAGGGTCTTACTAAGTTGCAGATGGCCTCACTAAGTAGCTGAGGCTACCTGCGAACCCAGATCCTCTGGTCTCAGCCTCCCAAGTACTGGGATTACAAGCGTGCACCACAAAGCCCGGCTCCAAATAAAATTTTAACACGCCAATTTTTATAAGTAAGTTGATAAGGAAGCTGTCCATCCATATAACATTGGTTTTCTTAAGCCACATTACAAAATGAATATTCTACCAACATCCTGACAGGTCCTAGGAAACAGGCAGCTAACACAAAAGATCAGCACAAGGCATATATGATTAAGATACAAATTAGTAGCCGGGCGTGGTGGCGCACGCTTGTAATCCCAGTACTTGGGAGGTTGAGACAGGAGGATTGTAGGTTCTCGGCCAGCCTCAGCTACTTAGTGAGGCCCTCTGCAACTTAGTGAGACCGTTTCAAAATAAAGAATAAAAAATAGGGCTAGGGGTGTAGCTCGGAGACAGAATGCCCCTGGGTTGAATCCCCAGTTCCACAAAAAAAAAAAAGATACAAATTAGTAAAATTGCAAAGGTAGACAGGAGCCAGACTACAAGGAGCCAAAGTCTGTGGGTTCTGTCAATTAGGCAGTACTTCAGGCTTTGATCAGAGAACATAATATCAAAGGTTTCTGATCTAATACTCAGAAAGTGCTATTTAGGGGAGCTACTTTAAGAACATGCCACATATCTATCTAGTCTTCTGATATTTTGACCACATTAGCTGTCCTAATTGCAAAATTATTTTATTCTTAGCCAGGAAAAACTTTGCTACCCACGAAGAACTGGTCTACTTTATTTTTTTCTGAGATAATTAATGTGTTGTTCTTTTCTCCTTTGCTACAAGCAAGCTCTGGATCAAACCTGACATCAATCACAGCAACTATACTAACATACTTATATCCTCTCCCTTTGTTTGCCCTGATTTTCTACTTTTGTTCCTAGTTTATTAACTGAATAGTATGTACCCCGTAGTCTAAGTTATGCATGTATAGGTAAATTTAATCAAAAGCAATCAAATCAATATTTCCTTATGAAAACTAGTACTTACAGATTTATCAATTTCTTGGTATATTTGATTATGAGAGCAAAAAGCATTAGAATTAATTTTCACTCAAGAATTAAGAGTCGGGCATGGTGGTACATGCCTGTAATCCCAGTATTTGGGAAGCTGAGACAGGAAGATTACAGGTTCAAGGCCAACCTCAGCAACACAGCAAGACTTTTAGCAACCTAGCAAGACTGTTTCAAAACAAAAAGTAAAAAGGGCTGGGGGTGTAGCTCAGAGGTAGAATGCCTCTGAGTTCAATCTCCAGTATCATAAAATAAATAAACAAACAAACAAAAATAATTTAAAAAGAGCATTAAAGATTCTTAAAGGAAAATGTAAAGAAATTTAGGCTATTTGAATCCAATGGGAATTTTTTTTTTCTTTCATGGTACTGGGATTGATCCCAGGGGCATTCCCATTGAGCTACACTCTCAGCCCTTTTTATTTTTTGAAGCAGGATCTCGCTAGGTTACCACGCGGTGGCCTTGAACCTGTGATCCACTTGTCTCAGTCTCCCAAGTACTGGGATTACAGGTGTGCACCACCACACCCAGCTTGAAATTTTGTTTTTTGTTATATTAATTTTGTGTGTGCTGATAGCATATTCTAGCACTGACATAAGGATCCCATTGGCCAAGTTTACTTTTACCTTTGTTTTGTGGAGGAGTGTCATTCATACTTTGCTGATAACAAAACTTCAAGATACACAGCAGGCTACAGAAATATTTGACGTTGCCTCGCCATTTTATGGACTCACTTAGCTTGCCCTGTCGTTTACAACCATCACACTTTGCCATCTGAGGAAGAATGTAAGACAACATAGGCTTAAAACTGTCAAGTAGTGAAAAGATAACATTAATCATAAGCCAGAGGAACTATGACAACATGGTGTATGAGTCAGTTGAGACTACAAAATAGAAAGCTCTTACCTCAGAAATACTGAATGTATATTTGTTTCATATAGATGCCCTAAGTTGGGAGAATACAAAAGTTGCTCTTCTCTCTTCAAAATTACTGATGGAAGAATCTAAAGACAGGTTCTATTTTTAAAAGATTATGAAGCAAGTCAGGCGCAGTGGCACATGCCTGTAATCCCAGATACTTGGGAGGCTAAGGCAGAAGGATCACAACTTTGAGGCCAGCCTGGACAACTTAGCAAGACCCTGTTTCAAAATTTTAAAAAATAAAAATAAAAAGAGCTAGGGGGATATAGTTTAGTGGCAGAGTGCTCCCAGGTGGTGGTGATGGTAGTGGAGAAAGAGGAGGAAGACCACACTGCAATAGAAAGAATACAGACTTTGGAGTCGTAAAGATTTTGATTCATTCAACAAACATCTAATTAGATATCCTTTCTCTTAACCACTGTGATTGGTCCTGGTCACATAACAATGAAAAAGATACTATCTTCGTTCCCAAGAAAGTTAAATGTTGGGGGTGAGGTAGACATGGAAATGGTGACTTCAGTAGGTGCTACAGGTGCTACCTAGATGTCATCTACCAGATTCCTCAAGAGTACATTACTTACCCTCCTTGGACTGCACTTCATTTTCTTATTTATAAACTGGCAACAATACACCTACCTCTAGGGACTTTTGAGGATTAAATGAAACAACATTTGTGGAGCACCATACATGTACTAATGGTTCAATTAACTGTAGATATCATCGTTAGCCTTTTAAAAAGGTTTTTATTGTGTGTGTGTGTATGTTACTGGGGATTGAAACCAGCCGGAGGCATTCTACCTCTGAGCTACACCCCCAGCCTTTTTTATTTTTTGTTTTCAAACAGAGTCTTGCTAGTTTTCTGAAAGTCTCGCTAAGTTGCTGAGGCTGTCCTTGAACCTGCGATCCATGTGTCTCAGCCACCCAAGTACTAGGATTACAGGTGTGTGCCACCACACCTTGCTGAAGTAATTTTTTTTTTTTTTGCAGTACTGGGTATTGAACCCAGGGGCATTCTACCTCTGAGCTACACCCCTAGCCTTAATTTTTATTCTTTATTTTTGAAACAGGTTCTCTCTAAGTTGCAGAGGGCCTCACTAAGTAGCTGAGGCTGGCCGCGAACCTGTGATCCTCCTGTCTCAGCCTCTCAAGTACTGGGATTATAGGTGTGTGCTACCACTCCCATCTTGAATACAGTTTAAGTAGAAAATAACTTGCTCCAACTTCAGAAAGCTAAAAAAGCCTACTAGGGAGGTTGAGACAGGAGGATTCCAAGTTGGAGGCCAACCTGGCTAATACAGTGAAGACCCTGTCTCAGTAAATAGATAAATAAATAAATAAATAAATAAATAAATAAATAAATAAATGAAAGCCAAAAAAGCATATTGCATTTACCTGATAAAATAGAACTGTAAATTTGGACATGCAATCTTCACAACAAAACTCTTCTAACTTGCCCTCCAACCGATTTTGTACCAAATTCGGGGATGTCTGTGAACAATAGCTGCACCTCTTACAGTAGTTTCCCCATCGTTCTCCAAAGTCTCGAGCAGAGAGTAATTTGCAAACTGAGAACCAGAAGAGATGAAAGAAAAATACCAAATTTACGTTAACTTCAAGGAGGTAAAGTGAGTTTCCATGGTCTTAGATACTAATTTTTAAATATTTGACATAATTATTTATATGTTTAACACAATTACTGTAATTTGTAATTTGCCTCTAGGTTGAAGGATAGTCTTTATGTTCACAAAACAAACTCACATCATCTTTTAAATAGGCTGATTTAAATTAGACCATCTATATTCAGAAAAATCAGATATATAGCCGGGCATGGTGGCACATGTCTGTAATCCCAGTACTTGGAAGGCTAATATAGAAGGATTACAAGTTTGAGGCCAGCCTCAGCAACTTAGCAAGACCCCATTTCAAAATAAAAGAGATTGGGGCATAGCTCAGAGGAAGAATGCCCCTGGGTTCAATACCCAGTACCCCCTCCCTGCAAAAAAAAAAAAAAAATCAGAGGTATAAAAGTTTCTTAAGCCAAAATCAGAAGTATACATGTTACTTAAGCAACAAATGCTTAAGTTTCACTCCTTTGTTCTCATCAGAGAACAAAAAGGTCTCTGAGGTTGTAGCTAAACTTTAGCGATTTTCTATGTGAATACTATTGATTTATATTTTGATAATTTTTCTATACCGAGAAACTGCAACATTTTAGGGCTGGGAGTACAGGTCAGTGGTAGAGCACTTGCCAAGCATGTGTGAGGCCCTGAGTTTGATCCAGAGTACCTCAAAATAAATAAAGTAAATAAAAAATTAAAAGACAGACTTTAAAGTGAACTAAGTACTAACTTGACATGCTCAAATAATACCTTGTAAGAGAAAAATTACTCAGGAATTAATCGTGGATTAATTGCCCAACTCACCATGAATTATTTCATAAACCACATGCTATGTGGATAACACTGGGCTATTTTCTTTACCTTCACTGCAGAATGGCTTATCCACCCCTGAGAATCGCACAGTCTCCTTTATAATTTTCTGCAGTTTACAGTAGTCGCACATTGCCATAACTTTATTTCTCCTTTTGTATTCATCAGAGCAAGTCTTGCCACAAAACAGAAACATTTTACCCTGCAGAGAAATAACAACCATTAAGATCTAACTAAACTGCTTCTTTAAGAAGCCCTTTTCCGTCTCATTTCAAAGCAAACTGAGTGACTGTCAAAGATGAAAATGCTTCCACTGGTAAGCTCATATTCACTCCCCTTCACAGTGTCACTTTACCTTGTAGAAGAGCAGCTCCGGCTTGGTGGCAAACAGATGGCTGCAGTGCTGACACCTGAGTCTCACAACCATGTGGGTTAAAGGGACCTGCGGGGATGGTTCCGCAGGAGTCTGGTGACTGGCTGCTGTGACAGGGCCACTGACGGAGCTACGGGGAACAGCAGAGGTGGCATCACCTCCTCCTCGTGGCACAGTTGACCTGGAAGGCGGACTCACAGCCACTCGGGCCAGGGACGGGGGCACCGCAGAAGAGTTAGCTCCCTTCGGCTTGTTAAATACCTTCTGAATGAGCACAAGACAAAGATTTTGTGTGTGTGTGTGTGTGTGTGTGTGTGGTTCTAGGGATTGAACCCAGGGGCATTCTACCTCTGAGCTACACCCCAGCCCTATTTTTATTTTTTTATTTTGAAACAGTCTCACTAGGTTGATGAGAGTCTCACTACTTGCTGAGGCGGTCCTCGAACCTGTGATCCTCCTGTCTCAGCCTCCCAAGTACTGGGGATTACAAGCGTGCACCACGACACCCAGCAAGGCAAAGATTTTAATCAATTGAGAAATAATGTAACAGTAATTTTTATTTCCTAATTTTAATAAATTAAGTCCATGACAAACATTTAAGTCTTATTTCTCACAGGAAAAGTTCCAATGGCATACTTTCAGAAGAGAAGGACTGAGAAATGCAACATTAAAAGGTCAAGGACTGAAATCCAGGCTATCCAAAGATCTCTAGCATATCCCTTGAATAAATTACAGCACTGTTCTCCAGGATACCCTCCTCTTGCACACCCATCAGCCCATCACCAACTAACTCTTTTTTTTTGGCAGTACTAGGGAACTGGACCCAGGGCCTGGCACATGCTACGTAAGCACTCTACCCTAGGCTATGTCCCCAGGCTTTTTCTTTTTATTATTTTATTTTGAGACAGGATCTAAGTTGACCAGGTTGACAAACTTGCCATCCTCCAGTCTCCCAAAGAGCCAGGATTACAGGTGTGCACCACCACACCTGACTACCAAGAAATGGCCGATGATTATTACAATAGAGTAGCTACCAGAGGTCTCTTTCTCCTTGGGGCCAGAGATACCACATCAGCATCCTCCCACCCAGCAGATCATGAAACTCTACTTTTGTGTGTAATGTAGTGAGGAGAAATACGGGGCAAGTGGATGCTTATAATGCCATGCCAGAAGCCATTCATTAGCTTTCTGGCCCAGGATGAGAGGAGGGGCACATGAGTCCCAACAGGCTAGTGTTCTTCACCACACCACTTATTCAAACCATATCCTAGCTTCTACCCTTTTGAAAGGGAGAGAAAGTAGAAGGGAAGGGTAGTTTAAGCAAGGACCCTAAATAAGGAAGCCCAACATTTGGGCTCAGATAATTTGGTACAAATGACCTCTGGAACACTGGTTGAAGAGAATTGTTTTCTTCCTAAATTTAAACTTTTGAGCTGGGCATGGTGGTGCACGCACGCCTATAATCCCAGTACTTGGGAGGCTGAGGCAGAAGGATCGCAGATTCACAGCCAGCCTCAACAACTTATTGTGAGACTCTCAGCAACCTAGTGAGACCCTGTTTCAAAACAAAAAACTAAAAGGGGCTGGGGGGTGTAGCTCAGAGGTAGAATGCCTCTGGGTTCAAGCCCCCGTACCACACACACACAAAAAAAAAATTTTTTTTTTTTTGCAGTACTGAGGATTGAACCCAGGGTCATTCTACCTCCGAGCTACACCCCCAGCCCAATTTTTTTTTATTATTTTTTATTTTGAAACAGGGACTCACTAAGTTTCGGAGGGTCTCACTAAGTAGCTGAGGCTGGCAGCAAACCCGCGATCCTCCTAGCTTAGCCTCCCAAGTACTGGGATTACAAGCCTGCGCCACCATGCCTGGCTACAAAAAAATTAAGTATGGACCTTCAAGAGCCAACATTTTGCCATGGATCAATGCCTCAGAGAGCTACAGGGATGAAATACTACTTTCGATCATACCTGGAAAGCCACCACACAGCTGGAGCTGCAGAAGCTGTATATAGCTCCATCTGACATGGCTAGGTGATACTGAGGGATTGCTGAGGTTTTACAACTATGACAGGAAACCTTAACACCTTGAGGACACAAATAAAAAGGAAGAAATATGTTATACAAATGAACAAACAATTCAAAAATCTATTAACAGAAAGAAAAACAGAAATCCTCAATACAGTTGTCCCTTGGTATCCTGGGTGGTTCCAGGACTTCTCAAGGATACCAAAATCTGCAGATGCTAAATCCTTTACATAAAATGTCACAGTATTTACATATAATCTGTGCACATCATCCCAAATATCCTCTTATATACATTAAATCACCTCTACCTAAAATATCTAATAAAATGTAAATGCTATATAGATAGTTGCTATGCTGTATTGCTTAAAGAATAATGATGAGGAAAAATGTCTGTACATGTTCAATACAGAGGCAATTTTTTTCTGGAATATTTTTGAACCGGTTGGTGGAATCCATGAATAAAGAATCTATAGATACAGAGGCCAAATATAGTATGTGAAAAAAAATCAAGGAACACTACAATAATCTGTAAATCTAACCACAATTAATCTTAATTAACTCCCACTTACATAAAAACCTAGAACTTACAATTATTTTTTCTTTCTTCTCATATATGAAACTATAAAAATATATTACAACTATTTCCATTTAAAACCTGTTCTTTATTTTTATTTATTTATGTATTTTTACTTTGTGGTACTAGGAATTGGACTCAGGGGCATTCTATCTCTGAACTTATATCCCCAGCCCTTTTAATTTTTTTAATTTTGAAACAGGGTCTTGTAAAGCTACCGTGCACTGGCCTCAAACTTCTGATACACCTGTCTCAGCCTCCTAAGTACTAGGATCACAGGCATGTGCTACCATGCCCTGCTTAAAATCAGTTCTTCAAAAGTGAATCAATTCAGGTGTGGTGGCACATGCCTGTAGTTCAAGTATTTGGGAGGCTGAGACAAGAGGATCGCAGGTTGAGGCCAGCTTCAGCAACTTAGCAAGACCCTCAGAGCAACTTAGTGAGACCCTGTTTCAAAAATAAAAAACAGCCAGGCATGGTGGCGCACGCTTGTAATCCCAGTACTTTGGGAGGCGGAGACCGGAGGATCCGGGTTCACGGCCAGCCTCAGCTCTCTCTCTCTCCCTGTTTCTCTCTCTCTCTTTCTCTCTCTACTTAGTGAGGCCCTCCACAACTTCGTGAGACCCGGTTTCAAAATAAAGTATAAAAAATAGGGCCGGGAGTGTAGTGCGGAGATAGACCGCCCCTGGGTTCAATCCCCGTACCACAAAAAAAAAAAAAAAAAAAAAAAAAAAAA
>PVJS01053728.1:0-13196 GCA_004027185.1 Glis glis
GCACGCAGGGGGTGGGGCGGGGGCGGGGATTCGGCACGCGGACGAAGACCCGACGCCTCCAACCTGGGGACGTGCCAACCTAGGGGCGCGCGTGTGCGCGGGTGTGGTCGTGGCGTGCATTCTGCACGCAGCCGGATGGCCCAGCAGGAGGTCAGGTGTGGCTCCACCCGGGGCGAAGCTGAACGCAGAGTTGGTTTCGTGGTGCAGACGGTTGGACAGAAACCGGCCAAAGTGCCATTTGCAAAGGTAGCTTCTTCACCTGTTTGCTGAGGGTCGGGGGACCTGAGCAGACAGGAAGTTTTTATGCTTAGGCAAATTGAGTGGAAATACGTGTCTTTATAGATTGAAGGTTTTCTTTTGGAAGAGATCAGTTTGTTTCATTCGCTTCTCTCCTCCCTACTCCTGGGTAAAAAGAGGTCGTGTGGTATGTTAGGAAGAGATACTTTTTCTAGGTTGTGTTAGACCTTTTAGGTACTTTTCATCTCATCCTCTCAGCTCTCCTATCCTTGGGGCAGTAGTAAACAGGCTAAATCACTGCATGGAACCCATGGAGTTCAGCCACCAGGAAATTGGGCGAGTGTCCAGAGAGTTTCCAAAAATGGTATCATAGGGACAGTACTCTGGTGGCTTTGCCATCTTAGATCTGTCATCAGGTCTCATCCACCACCGAACCACTTAGATGGCCTTGTTGTCTGTTCATCCTTCCTGTGACACCTTTACACTAACTAGCCACTTGGTTTATGCCTCTGTGGTTAGTCTTATTGATCATTTACCCAAGAAAAACATGAACTTAGTAACCTTTTAAGAGTTGGGATTTTTCAGTGGAAACTGGTTCCTAGTCAAGTCCAGTCTTTAGAACTTGAGGCAGAGTTGTTATGGACGACCCATTGATGTCTTTTACTAGCACACAGCTGGTTGTGTTGGGAGTGCTACCTGTGTGCAGGCTCCTGGTGTGCATATCCGCGTGCCTGTAGGGGGTGACTTTCCTTATTTTTCCCCTGGACTGGGAATCAGCCGTTGTGTTGCATTGCCTGTAGGTTGACATCATGGACATATGTGAGTCAATCCTGGAGCGGAAGCGGCATGACAGCGAAAGGTCTACCTGCAGCGTCTTGGAGCAGACAGACATTGAAGCTGTGGAGGCTCTTGTTTGCATGAGCTCCTGGGGTCAAAGATCCCCAAAAGGTGATCTATTAAAGATAAGACCCCTCACACCTGTCTCTGACTCTGGGGACATCACCACCACTGTGCTTGTGGACACAGCCATGCCTGAGCTACCAAAGGACTTCCATTTATCAACTCTGGTAAGAGGAGATGGGGGACAGGAGCATGTTTATGGAATGCCTAGAGTGGCTTAAATAGATGCATTGAAAACCTTGTGGGGAGATTGACTGGGATGCTGACACACAAGTTGCCTACTCTCTTCTTGTGTGGGTCCAAAGAGGTGAAAATGCTTTCTTCATCTCTTGTAAACGCTCTTTCCATTGGTGGATCAGAGCTCGCTAGCCACATGGTTAGTGTCTATCAGATAAAACCTACAGATGGATGTAAGAAAATGGAATTTACCTATTTCTCTGGGGAATCTTGGGGTTGGGCCTTAGGTTTTCCCAGTGACCCACTCTAGGATCAGGGTATGTAGGGAGCAGCTAGAGAAAGCATATGCTTTGACATCAGACAGCCTGAGTTGTGTTGAAGCACTGGCACCTCTGCCTTCCTACGGCAGCTGACTACTTCTGTGAGTTGGGTGCAGTAAACACTATATTTTGTGTTTGTTTTTAACTTGCTACAGCTATGAAATTGCTTAGAGAAATTGCTTCTTAACTTGGAGTAGTTGAGAGCTGTAGGTTGCTAACATAAGTAAAAATTGTGATGTGATTGTCTTGGATTGCAAGCTTAAACTGGCAGAAGAGTGTGGAAAGCAAATTTGGAGAGGGATGAGAAGGGGCTTGTGGGTGGCAGAAAGGCCTGGAGGAGCAGGGGACCTAGCTGCTGGCCTGGTAAGAGTTGCTCGGCACTGGGCTCTTCTGTGGGGTGGCTGAAGAGGACTGGGGATTGTTGGGCAATAAAGAGAGGTTTGGTTCAGGCAGAACCACTTAGATTTTTTACGAGTCTAAGATTACCGTGAAAAGCTCTTATTTTAGTTTTTCTCGTTATAGTCCTAATACTAAATTGTTCATTTCAGTACCTGGGCAGGGCCCAGAGCAGGCACGTTCCTCCAGAGCACATGTGTGATTTGGGAGAGATCAGCACAATGGGGAGAAGCTGAGACAGTAAAGCGCCTCCCAGAGCCCTGAGAGCTGCTGGTGCCCTGAGCAGGCTTAGACCAGTTTCCTCTCCATGAGTCTTTTTAAAGGCACTGGGGGCAATGTGAGCAACTGAATTTCTTTTAATATTTAACCAAAACAACCTTTTCACATGGCGCTCTTTTCTTTTTTTTTTTAAAGTGCATAACTCCACCTCAGAGCCCCGATCTCATGGAGCCACCAACAGGGACACCTGTTCCTTCCCAAGTAACTGATTCCAAAGCTCATAGAGGCCTAGCCCTCCCAATATCCTCTGCTGTGGCAGCCAGACCACGGAGCAGGAGGGCAGAGAGGGGCGTGCCAGGTTTGAAGCTGGAGCCACAGGAGCCAGCCCCAGGTCCCCCATGCAGGGCCATGGTGACTAGTGTGATCCGCCACACGGGGGAGAGTCCTGTTTCTGTGTGCTTTCCTCCTGCCCAGACTCAAGAACGACGACTACCCAGCGACAGAGAAGAAGCCCAGCGGCTGGGACGGTTTGAAGCTTTGCAGGACACATGCCTTGCAGACAGTTTACTCCTCACCAACTCGGTTTCCTGTCAGCCTTGCTTGCACAAGTCTGGTGGCCTGCCCCCCCCTGACAAAGGCCAGCAGGCAGGGTGGCCTCTTGCAGTTCAGACCTGCTTACCAAAGAATTTTGAAAATGACTTGCCAAGGAAAACCACCCCTCTTATTTCTGTTCCTGTCTCCAGTCCCCCTGTCCTCTGCCAAATGATTCCTGTGACTGGACAGAGTGGCACGTTACCGGCGTTGTCTGTGGGGACTGTCAAGCCCATCCTCCCCCAGGCTGTGCCTGTGCCTCAGCCTGTGTTCATGGGCCTGCCTGTGCCTCAGGGAACTGTGATGCTGGTTCTGCCGCAGGGCGCGCTCCCTCAGCCCGCCACCTGCCCCGCCGGTGTCATGGCTGTTGGGAGCACCAAGTTGTTGCCTCTTGCTCCTGCTCCAGTGTTCATCGCCTCCAGCCAAAACTGTGTCCCTCAGGTAGATTTCTCCCGAAGGAGAAACTACGTTTGCAACTTCCCGGGCTGCCGGAAGACCTACTTCAAAAGTTCCCATCTCAAGGCTCATCTCCGCACTCACACAGGTAGGTACTAGGACAGTTCTTAGAATGTTTCCTGGTCTTCCTCCTTTATTTGTGGTACTGGGGATTGAACCCAGGGGCATTCTGCCTTTGAGCTACACCCCCAGCCCTATTTTATTCTTTTGTTTTGAAACAGGGTCTCACTAAGTTGCAGAGGGCCTCACTAAGTAGCTGAGGCTGGCCGCGAACCTATCATCTTCCTGTTTCAGTCTCCCAAGTACTGGGATTGCAAGCGTGCGCCACCACACCCGGCTCTGTTCTTCCTCCTTTGACCCTATTGGCTAATTGTGTGTCTTCCCACTATCTGCCTTTATTTTTTCGTTATTTGTGTACTTGTCTTATCTCACATGGGTATTAATTCCAGTGTCTGACACAGAAGCCTGACACTAGTAAGTGATGCTGGCCCTTAGCAGAGGGCTGTGCTGGCTGTGTCCGAGTGACGGGTGCTTCTGAGGAAGTGGACCCGCTCTGCTTTCGTGGGTTCCTTGGTGTGGTGATCTCTGCTTTTTGCTGAGTCTACCCAGGTGAACTTCACATCAAATACAGATTCCAGATTGGGGGGGGGGGGATGAATGAGAATTTTCGTGTTTATTCAGTCAGCCTCCACTGACAGAATCACAAGAAGTACACAAGAATTATGGAACCAAAACAAATTCCTTACAGGAGAATATTGTGCTAAGTAAGATGAGTCAGTCACAAAAAGTGAAAGGTCAGATGTTTTCCCTCATATGTGGAAGCTAGGGAGAATATTGGGACACAGGAGGAACATCAGACAAAGGAGAAACCCTAGTGGAGTGACGGAGGGGACCTAAAGGAGGGGGGAGGAAGACTTGATGAGACTTGAAAACTCTTCACAGACATGATGTACATACACAGACTTACCAATGCCGATCACAGTGTTGTGCACGGGGAGGGGGAGGGAGGCTCACAGCACTGTGTGCATGTGTATCTCTATTGCTCTGAACTTCATGATTACAATGCACAAAAAAATTCCTTTCATGCTTCCCAAAGTACTTCGATTTAAATAACCATGAAGGTTCTGAAGAATTTGTAAACACTCCATTGGAATTTTCATGAGAAATAGAAACTTTGAGTAAGTTTACTTGGATAAAATTATTTTCCATATATTTCTACCAACCTGAAATATATTTAATTGGAATAAGGAATAGGTACTCCATTTTTGATATGTTTAAACAAGTAGGGAGCCAGGCATGGTGGAGCATGCTTGTAATCCCAGTACTTGGGAGGCTGAGACAAGAGGATCACAGTTCAAGGACAGCCTCAGCAAGTAGTGAGATTCTCATCAACCTAGTGAGACCGTTTTTTTTTTTTTTTTTTTTTGGTACCAGGGATTGAACCCAGGGGCATTCTACCTCTGAGCTACACCCCCGACCCTATTTTTTATACTTTATTTTGAAACCGGGTCTCATGAAGTTGCAGAGGGCCTCACTAAGTAGCTGAGGCTGGCGGTGAACCCAGATCCTCTGGTCTCCGCCTCCCAAGTACTGGGATTACAAGCATGCATCACCACGCCCAGCCGTGAGACCCTGTTTCAAAAAATAAAAATAAAATAGGGCAGGGGTATAGCTCGGAGGTAGAATGCCCCTGGGTTCAATCCCCAGTACCACACACACACAAAAAGAATCTTCTCTGTATCCTAAGCTATAGCAGATGTATTTCTTTTTAAAAATAAAATTTGAAAGATTAGATTTGTTTGACATCTTTGGCCCTTAAATATTGTATCTTAGGTGTGGTAGAAAAAAATGCATTTTGGAGGATTTCTTGACCTCTGAATCCAATACCAGAATATTAGGATATTGCCTTCTGAGATTTTGGTGGACGTAATTTTTTTGTGTGTGTGAGGTACTAGGGATTGAAGCCAGGGGCATTCTACCTCTGAGCTATACCCCCAGCTCTATTTTATTTTTATTTTGAGACAGCATCTCATTAGGTTGATGTGAGTCTCACTACTTGCTGAGGCTATCCTCAAATCTGTGATTCTCCTGTCTCAGCCTCCCAAGTACTGGGATTACAAGCCTGCACCACCATGCCCAGCTGAACACAGTTTTTAAATGATATGAATTAACTAGTGAGGTGTTGAGCATTTATGTTTTTTTTTTTTTTTTTTTTTTTGCGGTACCGGGGATTGAACCCAGGGGTGTTACATCCCCGGCCCTATTTTTTATACTTTATTTTGAAACCGGGTCTCACGAAGTTGCGGAGGGCCTCACTAGGTAGAGAGAGAGAGAGAGAGAGAGAGAGAGAGAGAGCGAGCGCGAGCTGAGGCTGGCCGCGAACCTAGATCCTCCGGTCTCTGCCTCCCAAAATACTGGGATTACAAGCGTGCGCCACCACGCCCGGCTTATTTATGTTTTCTTGAATGTGTTTTTTCACCTCCTAGGGGAGAAGCCTTTCAACTGCAGCTGGGATGGCTGTGATAAAAAGTTTGCCCGCTCAGATGAACTCTCTCGCCACCGCAGAACTCACACAGGAGAGAAAAAGTTTGTGTGCCCGGTGTGTGGCCGGCGTTTCATGCGCAGTGACCACCTCACAAAACATGCCCGGCGCCACATGACTACCAAGAAGATCCCAGGCTGGCAGACGGAGGTCGGCAAGCTAAACAGAATTGCAGCAGCAGAGAGTCCCGGGAGCCCCCTAGTCCCCTTGCCAGCCTCTGCCTGAGAGCGGGCGGGGCCTTACCCACCATTCCTAAACAGCCTCCTTTCAGGAATGGAGCAGACAGGTTCCTCTCCAGGAAACATGGCTCAGGCTGGGCTAGGCTAGGGAACTGGTTCTGATGAAAGTTAACTTTTCTTTTCTGGTTGGGACCCTGTTCAGTATCTTTTGTAGTTTCAGAAGTTAGTTTTTGTTTTTGTTTAGTTTTTTTAAAGGAAGTGGAAGAAAATTTGATAATTGAAATCACCAGCACTCAGACAGACATTTCGGCAATAACGTTTACAAAATCTGGATTTTTTATAACCTTCCTATTCATGTTTTGTAGAAATGAAACAGGGTACTAATTTTTATACTGCGTTTTTTATAAAAATATTTATATTGGTGTTCAAATCACCAGTTTATAGATAGATGATTTTACAACCTTATTTTCAGTGTTTAATAACAAAATTTTATAATGACCCTGCTTTTAGTAAGCTTGGTACATTATTCAGAAAAAAAATCCCAAGTTTGTTACCAGACCTTTAAATCTAAGAGTTTTTTGGAATCAGAACTGGTTGAATGAGGGCCTGTTAAAGAGAAGGGAAAAATGAATTTTTCAGTCAGCCTCTTCATGAAATTTTCAAGAGAAATTCCAGGTAACCAGTCCTATAGCCCAAGAAACTAATTTTGCTTGGTTAGAACTGGTCCCTTGCGTCCGTGGTGTGACCTGTGAAGATGCACCCCAGTGGTACTTAGGCTGCGGGCCCACTCCTGGGGAGCAGGGGCTGCTGCAGGATCTGCACTTCTGGGGTGTCTGGTGCGTTGTCCTCTGGGCCATTGCTCTGCTGAGAACAAGCCTTTGTACTTCCTGTTTACCTAAGGCACCAAAAAGAATGCAAACACTCAACCCAGCTGCTTTGTTGATTTTCAGTTAACCTCTTTTGATGTGGCCTTATCCATACCACATTGTGGGTAGAATGACTACTTTAGAGAAAAAGATTGGATGGATTTTCCACCAACGCATAGCTCATCTCAACTGAGGTGCATGTGCACAGAGTTGGCACCGATGTTCACATTTCTTTATTAAGGATGAAAACGATAGGAGCTATGTGTTATGCCTAAATGGCATTGTAATGCCACCTAGCTGCTCTTTTATTTTGTTTGAAGGAAATTGTTTTGACCAAACAAAATTACTTGGAATGGGGTCTACTTAGAAAAGAGACCGTGGGCCCCATTGTAAGCTTTGTGAGCACATGTCCTGGATGCATAGGAGACTGTGGCATCCTGAATTCAGGCAGCCACTGAAGCTGATTTTGGTTAAAAGTTCAGGCAACGGAATAAATATAAGAATAAGGAATGTTGCACTATTTTGGTAGCCTGGGAATTTTTTTTGTGCAGTATGTATTGAGATTTGTCTTTGCCTTTAGTTATTGGCACTTATTAAACTGGTGGGTGAAATAACGAATAATTAGGTTTTGTTTTCAGGTCTTTTTAGTCTGATTCGACCCTCACCTGGTCATTCATTGTATGTTACTTGATACCTATTAATTTGCCCTTTAGTATCAACTGCATTCTGGCACCATATGTATGTATGTATTTTTAGGAGATTTTCACATTTTTGGACAGTTCTGTTGTCATAAGACATAATGCAGTTGCAGGAGAACTGTAATTGTACATAGTTCCTGTTTTCCCGCCACCCTCAGTCCTTTCTCCTGCTTATCTTCAGTCGGCATAAATGCTCTTGACTGTGTGTGTCGTAAATGGCATCAGATTTGGATATTTTTCTTAATTATGATATGCAAAGTGATGTTCGTCCTACTAGTGTTCTGGTGGGTAATGGAAAGTCTTTGAATATTTGGTTGCTTGTCACATAGGACTTCATTTTCTGAACAGTATTGTAGATGTGTCGAAAATGGTTTTAATTTAAACTTCCATTTCCTCGTTAGATTTAGAAACACCTTCTGTAAAAGACCCTCCCCTCTTTTGTCTATTGAAAGAGTGGAAGTTGGAAAGTAGTTTCCATCTGGAACGTACCCTCCTGAGAGCCAGCACCCTCGTCGTGTGAGTGCGAAGCCCAGCGGGCGGCCCAGGGTGTGGGAGGCCGAGCGACGAGGCAGGTTCCCCGAGGCAGGTTCCCCGTGCACTTTATTGCCTGAGCAGTTTTGCTTGACCTTTTTTGACTTTGAGCCTTTTGAGTAGTTTCAGTAATAAAATTTAAAGTGTTTCATAATTATGTTTTATGTAACAGACTTTGGCTTATTTAAATGAGTATATGTAATGTAACTTTTTTCTTTGAATCATATAAAACCTTCTTGATTTGCAGACTGGATATGTGTCCTGTGTCATTTAACTGCCCAGAGACTCTCTGGATGAGTCTGTAAAATTCGCTATATATTGGCCCAACCTGTACTCTCCTGTTTTCTGAGGTTTAGTCTCTTTCTTTACATTCCTTGGAAAGTTCGTTCTGAAAGAAATGTGTGAGGAGGCTCCTGGGACCAGACCTACTGTCTGGCCCTGCGTCCCGCCAGGTTTGTGCTCTTCCTGTGCCAGGGCTGACTGCTGGAGAGCGGGACTTGAGTGCTTGCAAGCCTCGGGACTACCTCGCCTCACCCCTTTCCCCAGCTCAAAAAGCATATGGTGGAGCCTCCGTCCTAGCTCTTACTGCACATCCTCCCTTGAGCCTGCTTTGGTCCGCGTTGCATCCATGCGCTACTGAAAGGCGCTCCGGTGGGTGTTGCCAGAGCCTGGCCCGGCTGGGGTCTCAGCCTCACTTGCTGTCAGCAGCATCGGGCAGAGCTGATGTGGCCTTAAAGACCTCGCCTCCTCTCCTTTGCTGCCCCGGCTCCTGAGTGCTTGATGCTGGGGGTCCCCAGCGCTCAGTCCCCACACTGCAGAGCTCTCTGGGTCACTTTACCAGCCTTGTGATTTAGTGTTGAGATGAAGTCTCAACATTAAAGATCCCTGAGTGTCCCCCTTGCACCTTGTCTGGACTTCAGATTCCTGAACCTAACTCTCCACCTGGCCTCTGTCCAGTCAGCATTGCAAGCTCAAAATGGGGGTGCTCCTCCTCCTCATTTGCTTTCCTCACGGTTGACCCCATTGTCCTTAAAGAGACTAGCACGTCAGCTGGGCGCGGTGGCACATGCCTGTAATCCCGGTACCTGGGAGACTGAGACAGGAGGATCATAGATTTGAGACCAGCCTCAGCAACTTAGCAAGACTCTCAGCAGCCTAGTGAGACCTTGTTTCAAAACAAGATACAGAAAGGGCTGGAGGTATAGCTTGGAGGTGGAATACCCCTGGGGCCAATCTCCAGTACAAAAAAACAAAACAAAACCCCAGCACATGTGTTCTGTAGTTGATGTGCCCAATCTTAGAATCACCTGAGCTCTCCTCTCACCCCCATCAAACCTATTACAGTCCTTGACTCTCAAAACATCTGGCATTAGCCGGGCGTGGTGGCGCACGCTTGTCATCCCAGTACTTGGGAGGTGGAGACTGGAGGATCCGGGTTCACGGCCAGCCTCAGCTACTTAGGCCCTCTGCAACTTCGTGAGACCCGGTTTCAAAATAAAGGATAAAAAATAGGGCCGGGGGTGTAGCGCGGAGGTAGAACGCCCCTGGGTTCAATCCCCGGTACCGCAAAAAAAAAAAAAAAAAAAAAATCTGGTGTTGGCTCAACCTCTCACTGCATCCGCTGTTGTCACCTGGCCCAAGTCACCACTGTCTCCTGGATTATTGCCAGGCCTCCCCACTTCTGTCTGAGCCCCCTTTGGTTTGTGCTCAGCAGCTACAGAAACCTGTTTAGAAATGTTGGGTCATAAGCCGAGCGTGGTGGCACACGCCTGTATTCCCAGTGTGAGGGAGGCTGAGACAGGAGGATCACAGGTTTGAGGACAGCCTCAGCAGTGTAGCAAAGACTCAGCAACCTAGGGTGACCCTGTCAAAAAGTAAAAAGGGCTGGTGGTATAACTCCGAGGTAGAATGTCCCTGGGTTCAATCCTTAGTACCACAGAAAAAAAGAAAAGAAAAATGTCAGGTCATAGCTGGGCCCAGTGGTGCATGCCTATAATCCCAGTACTTGGGAGGCTGAGACAGGAGGATTGCAAGTTTGAGGACAGCCTCAGCAACTTAGCGAGACTGTTTCAAAATATCAAAAAATAAAATAGGGCTGGGGGTATAGCGCAGTGTTAGAACTCTCCTAGGTTCAGTCCCTAATACCACACGCACACACAAGAAGAAAAGAAATGGGTCATTTCCTACTGCTCTGCCTAAAGCAGAAATGGCTTCCCAGCTCTCTCCCACAAGGGGCTCCAGGGCCTGGCCAGGTGCCGCTGTGCTGCCTCCCTCTGCCCTGGTGGCGGCCAGGCATGCAGCTGCAAGAACCACTATACACTGCTTCGCTGCCTCTGACCCAGTAGCTCTACTCTCAGGTGCAACAGATAGCTGTGTGTCATGGCCAGGCTCCCTGGAAAGAACCCTGAGAAGGTTGACTGCAGGACCTTTATTGGATGGAACTCACAGGAGCAAGACCCGCAGAGAGGTGAGGGAAGAGGAGTATTTCAGGGAGAAAGTGACTGGGAAGGCCGTGGGCAGAGGCCCCAGGGAGTGCTGGCTCTAGGCGGGCCGTGAAGGCAGAGAGTGCAGGCTTGTCATTGAAGGAGGGCCTCAGAGAAGGAGCCCTGACAACTCTCCTGGCAGCCAACGGGCACAGTGCCTCGACCCTGAGGGGGCTTCCCGTTTACCCCAAGCACCCACTACCCAGGGCTGGGCTGACAGCTCCTCGCTCTCAGGCCCCAGCCTCTCCCCTTATCTCCTCCTTGCCTGTTCTCACCTTGTCTCCCTTAGAGCCTTCTCAAATTCATTCGGAGTCTCTAAGAGTTGGCTGTGAGGTCCTGGAAAGACTGCTGGCCTTGGAACAATAGTCTAGGCTAATTGAATCCAGGCTCAACCCGACTTGGGCCAATAATGCTTATCACCCAGGGGAGTAAGAGTGTGAAAGAGTTCGGTGCAACCCATCAAATATGTTTAGTAAATGCTACAGAACAAAAGTACCAGGGGGAAAGAAGTGTCCCCATCTCAGTATCCCTTAGCCCGCAGCAGTGTCTGGTTGGAAACAATGGTGGATCCTTGCGCTGGGCTTGGAGCTGGTGGCTCCAATGTCTGGGATGAGCTGAATCGCTGGCTTCTGGTGCCCAGCTTCTTTGCAAACTCAGCCTGTGGGGAGTGACAGGCCTCTGGCCAGGGCCTCTCAGGAGTCCTGGGAAGGAGCAAGCCTGTGTCCACCTGTGGAGGGGCATAGTTTTTTGTGCCTCTAGAGCCGCCCATGTGGGAAGGGATAATGGAGATTTGCAGGTGAGATTCCGTCAACTGTAAGAACAGGGACCACGTCCCAGGAGGCAGCCAAGCAGCTTCCCTGCTTCACTCAGAGACTCCCCACCCCAGAGATGGGGGACACACTCGACCCCCTCAAGTCATGGAGGCTCGCTCGCGAAGTCCTAAGAAGCCTAGAGGGGGCCAAGATTGCCCTGAGCTGGCTCGGCGCACAGGCTTCCTCTCCCCGGCATGGGTCCTGCTGAGCTCTGAGGACAACTGGCCAACAAGCCAAGATGATAAAGAAGAAACTGGACGCTACAAGCCAAGTGCCAGGAGGGGAGATGTGCACAAGCAAAGAGATAACAACAATACAAAGTAGTAGAAGCGAAGTGCCAAGCTCAGCTCTCTGCCGAGCTCTGATAGGGCAGCCTCTGGGGAGCCTTCCCAGGCCCCTCTCTAGACTCCCACAAGACCACAGGTTCTGACCGCTAAGAACATGCCAGATGTTGCTGAATTTAGTTTATTGCAAATATAATTTACCTGCTCAAATGTAAGCTCCTGTATGGCAGGGATCATATTGCATCCATCCACCCATCCACCCATCCACCCATCCACCAGCCGATCTTTCCATCCATCCATCCATCCATCCATCCATCCATCCATCCATCCACCAGCCCATCTGTCCATCCACCATCCACCCATCCACCAGCCCATCCATCCACCCATCATCCATCATCCGTCCATCCATCCAATCAGCATTTATGAACTCCTGATGTGTTGGGTTAGAAACCCAGAGGTGAATTATCCAAGTTTCTGACCAAACAGCTCATAATGGTGTGGGTAATACAGAAAAACGCATGAACGTTCGGCGGTAACTGAGTCTCCTCCCACAGGGCTCATGATTCAAACCCAGGGTCCCCAGGGCAAAAGCAAGGAAGCCCCCATTCTACTGGGGACTTGGAAGGGATGCAGGCATGCGCAGCTTCAAGCCTCGGGCTTTTGCACCTCTTTCTGGAATTCCTTTTCATCCCAGCACCCGCGACTCCTCCACAAGAACTACCCCGCACCAGTCACATGGGCCACTTTGCTGTGTACCCGTCTGTCTCTGCCACCACCAGGGCTTGCAGCTGTCCTGCGGCTTGTCTTCGTCCCTGTGGCCTAGCTTCCTGACAGCTCAGGAGGCGAAGCCAGCAGGATTTGTTGACTGAATGGAAATCATACTTTGGTCAGACTCCTCTGGCTGGAGGAGCTGGAGGTGAGGCTGGGGCAGGAGATCCAAGGAGCTTGTAGTCCAGGAGAGAATGAAGGACGGACAGTAGAAAGAAATGGATTTTGAGAGGCAAATCCTGGGGGGTCTGGATGTGAAAGGTGAGGGGGAGGCCGTGAGGGGTCAGCCCCAGGTGCAGGTGTCACACGGATGGATAGGTGGCCATGCAGGGGCAACTGGAGATGGAGTGGGGCTTGGGTCTGCATGAGGGGACATGCCTGACACTGGGCCCTGGCAGGGATCTTTGGTAGGCAGAGCTTTGCTTTGGAGAGAGGTCTAGGAGCAGGTCCTTTTCTCTGGGTCTCTCTTCCTTTCTGAGGGTCTCTGTTCTTTTCTTTGGGTCTCTCTTCCTTTCTCTGGGTCTCTCTACCTTTCTCTGGGTCTCTCTACCTTTCTCTGGGTCTCTCTTCCTTTCTCTGGGTCTGTATTATTCTCATATGGTCTCTCTTCCTTTCTCTGGGTCTCTCTTCCTTTCTCTGGGTCTCTCATCCTTTCTCTGGGTCTCTATTCCTCTCTCTGGGTCTCTCTTCCTTTTACTGGGTCTCTCTTCCTTTCTCTGGGTCTCTCTTCCTTTCTC
>PVJS01053729.1:0-13198 GCA_004027185.1 Glis glis
TTTTTTTTTTTTTTTTTTTTTTTTTTTTTTGCGTTACCGGGGATTGAACCCAGGGGCGTTCTACCTCCGCGCTACATCCCCGGCCCTATGTTTTTTTATACTTTATTTTGAAACCGGGTCACACAAAGTTGCAGAGGGCCTCACAAAGTAGAGAGAGAGAGATAGAGAGAAAGAGCTGAGGCTGGCCACGAACCTGGATCCTCTGGTCTCCGCCTCCCAAAGTATTGGGATTACAAGCGTGCGCCACCACGCCCGGCTGGTAAACTTATTCTTAAAGTTTAAAATCTTTTGTTGCTTTTCCCTCATTTCACTCTTATGCATGGGAATAATAGGCTTTGAATAAATAGTAACGATGGTTAGGTTTATTGAATGCTTAGCCTAAGGCAGGCCCTACCAAGCATTTTATGTACAGTAACTCAGATAATCTTTACATGTATTCCCTAGGGCATGTATTAGCTCTACTGTTTAGATAATGGCTAAAAGAAATTGTGAGGGTCACACAGCAGTGGCATATAAGACTCAAGCCCAGGCTTGTCTTGCTTCAGAACCTCTACCTGTAATTCTTATATTACCCCCTTTGTAAATGATAGGAAATAGTAGCTGCCTGAAACCAAAGATTTTGTTTTTGTCTAAATTCAAGTCAAGTCTGTCCAGAAGTTAGTCAATGAAACAAAATGTTTTCTTGAATCTTACTCCCTAATGTGACCACTAAGGAATTAATAAGACTTATGATGTTCGATTTTATAAAGGAGTAAAGGAGAAGATGAGTTAACACTTGGTTTAAAAAAAATCAAGAATTTAGCCGGGTGTGGTGGCGCATGCTTGTAATCCCAGTACTGGGGAGGCCGAGACAGGAGGATCGCAGGTTCACAGCTAGCCTCAGCAACTTGTGAGACCCTCCGCAACCTAGTGAGAACCTGTTTCAAAATAAAGAATAAAATAGGACTGGAGGTATAGCTCAGAGGTGGAACGCCCCTGGGTTCAATCCCCAGTACCACAAAAAAAAAAAAATAAAAAATCAAGAATTTGCCAGGCGCAATGGCACACACCTGTAATCACAGTTACACATAAGACTGAGGCAGAAGGATTGTTAAGTTCAAGGCCAGCCACAGCAACCTAGCAAGCCCCTTTCTCTTATTTTCTTTTTTTGCGGTACTGGGGATTGAACCCAGGGGCGTTCTACCTCTGACGTACACCCCCAGCCCTATTTTTTGTACTTTATTTTGAAACTGGGTCTCACGAAGTTGCGGAGGGCCTCACTAAGTAGCTGAGGCTGGCTGCGAACTTGGATCCTCCGGTTTCCGCCTCCCAAGTACTGGGATTACAAGCATGTGCCACCACGCCTAGCGCAAGCCCCTTTCTCAAAGACTAAAAAAGGCTGGGGATATAGCTGAGGGATAGAGTGCCCCTGGGTTCAATCCCTAATAGCACAAACAAAAACCAAGAACCTTTGGCTAGGGATATAAGTAGCTGGTAGAGTGCTTGTATAACACACATGAGGTATTGGGTTTAATCCCCCACACCAAAGCACAAAAACAACCAAACAAACAAAAAAGCAACCAAAGAATTTATTAAATACCAGGCATATACATGTATCTCTGAACGAAAAATGCCTTGTAGAAGAGGCTGCTTTCCTGAAATTACAGTGTATGCTAAAGAAGTTCTGATTTTCTTTTTCTTTCTTTAATTTAAATCAGTATTAGGGACTGAACCTAGGGCCTCATACATACTGGGCAAGTGCTGTACCACTCAGCTACATCTGCAACCCTTTTCAATGTGTGTGTGGTGCTGGGGGTTGAACCAACCAGGGTCATTCTACCTCTGAGCTACACTCCCAGCCCTACTTTATTTATTTGGAAACAAGGTCTCACTAAATTGCTGAGGGCATCACTAAGTTACCCTCCTGTTTCAGCCTCGCAAGTTCTGGGATTACAAGTTTGCACTACTGCACCCAACTCCACAGTCCTTTTTAAATTTTATTTAAATTTCAATAGCTGAGTTGCCCAGGCTGGCCTCTTAACTTTTGATCCTCCTGCTTTTCAGCCTCCTGAAAACCTATGATTACAGGCTTGGGCCACTGCATCCATCCCTATACTGATTCTTGCCTTTGCTTTCCCAGAAAAGAATGCCTTCCCCCCACACACATTTTTTTGGCAATACTGAGGATTGAACCCAGGAGCACCCTACCACTGAGCTACATCCCCAGCCTTTATTTTATTTTGAGACTTGGTCTCATCAAGTTGCCCAGGCTGGCCTGGAATAGGTGATCCTCCTGGCTCCAGCCTCCTGAGTTAGAGTCATAAGCCACCCTGCCCAGCCTTCTATCTCATTTAGCCAGCAACTTTTTGTCTTCCTCAAAACAGCTCAAGCACCAACTCTTAAAGCCTTCCCTAACTTACCCCACACCATCCAGTTCCCAGAATCAGTCTCATTTAGTTTATTTACTTTGTCTCTACTAAATTCAAAGCCCCTTGAAGAGGACTGGGGATATAGCTCAGTTGTATAGCACTTGTCTAGTATATGTAAAGCCCTGGGTTCAATCCTCAGTACCACCACCAAAAAAAAAATTAAAAACCCCTTGAGGCTGCCGTGAAATCAATGCCTGGCAGTCTGATTTGAAGAGATGCTTAAGCCAGGTGCAGTGGCATGCTCCCTAGTCACATGCTTGGGAGGCTAAGGCAAGGATTGAAAGTTCAAGGCCAGCATGGGCAACTTAGACCCTGTCTCAAAATAACAAAAAGGGCTAGGGATGTAGCTCAGAGGTAGAATACCACACAAAAAAATTAAAAAAAGAAGAGCTGGGTATGGTGGTGCATGCTTGTAATCCCAGTTACTTGGGAGGCTGAGACAGGAGGATCACAGGTATAAGGCCAGTCTCAGGAACTTAGTGAGGCCCTCTGCAAATTAGTGAAATAAAATAATAAAGTAGGGCTAGGGGATGGATATCTTGGAGGTAGAATGCCCCTGGGCTCAATCCCCAGTACCAAAAAAATGTTTGAACAGTAGGGTAAAAGGAGCTTAAAGGGGGCGGTTAATATTAATGGTAATAGGACAGAGCCTATATTCTCTGGAGTAGTGAGAGGCTGAGTTACTGAGATGCAATCTGTTTTGAAATAGAAACTAAAAGCTGACTTGCTTGTCATTTCTTTGAATTAACTAAACATGATGCTGATAAATAACCTCATTACTACTAATCAGTTTTCTTTAGAGGAAAGTCTAGAATATGAATTTATCTCTCTTACCTATAATTATTTAGATTCTAATAACTTTAAATTGGCTTAGTCTAAATTGGCATTTTGTTTTTTGATATTAATCATTTCCTAAAAAACTAAAAAGATATTTCCCCTTAAAGGAAATGGATTATGTCTGTTCAGCATTATGATTTCTTGAGTTGGTGATGCCAATAATCTGATCTTCATTCCCAAGCTACAGTGTGTGTCCTCTTTGCTAGTGTTTCAAGAGGTCTCTCTGTTTCAAGGTTGATACGCCCTCTCCAAGCCCAATGGAAACATCTGGATGTGCCCCTGCAGAAGAATATCTGTGTCAAGCTTTCTCTGATGTAATTCTTGCAGTGAATGATGTGGATGCAGAAGATGGAGCTGATCCAAATCTTTGTAGTGAATATGTGAAAGATATCTATACCTATCTGAGACAACTTGAGGTCTGTATAAGCATTAGTCTATTTTTCTAGACCGTATGTCACTTTATTAAAGTTTTTTGCCTAAGCTGGCCTCAAACCCCTGAACTCAAGCCAACCTCCCTGCTTAGCCTCCCAAACTGGGGAGGCATAGCTAGAATTACAGGTATGCAGCCGGGCGTGGTGGCACACGCTTGTAATCCCAGTATTTTGGGAGGCGGAGCCCGGAGGATCCGGGTTCTCGGCCAGCCTCAGCGCGCACGCGCACTTTCTCTCTCTCTCCTCTCTCTCTCTCTCTACCTGGTGAGGCCCTCGGCAACTTCGTGAGACCCGGTTTCAAAATAAATCATAAAAAGGTGGGGCCGGGGGTGTAGCGCGGAGGTAGAATGCACCTGGGTTCAATTCCCGGTACCGAAAAAAAAAAAAGAATTACAGGTATGCATCATGGTGCCCAGCTATTAAAGATATTTTCTTAGGTTTTGTGGTACACGCCTATAATCCCAGTACTTGGGAGCTAAGACAGAAGGATCATAGGTTCGAGGCCAGCCTCAGCAACTTAGTGAGACCCTCAGCAACTTAGTGAGACCCTGTTTCAAAATAGAAAATAAGAAAGGGCTAGGGTTGCAGCTCAGAGATAGAATGACCCTGGGTTCAATTCACAGTATCACAAAAACAAAAAACACTGGGTAAATATGTTAGCTCTAGTTTATATTAGAGTGTTTATGTTACTATACAGAATGCTTTTTGTTTGGGGAGGGGAAATGGGAAAGGTATTAGTAGAAAGAAGTGGGATAAAGTTGAAAACCAGGGACTTTAGTTTTGCAGTGTGTTCCTTTTGAGTCCAGCTAAGTTTCTCTGATAGTCACATGCATAGCAGGCAGACCGGCACACATCCCTTGTGTTGGGGGTGGCTATACTCTTTCTGCATCTTCTCCATCCTCATCCACTTCCTGCCCAATTATCCCTTTTAAAACCAGGAGGTTTGACGCTGGGCATGGTGGCGCACACTTGTAATCCCAGTACTTTGGGAGGCGGAGACCAGAGGATCCGGGTTCACAGCCAGCCTCAGCGCTCTCTCTCTCTCTCTCTCTCTCTCGCTCGCTCTCTCTTTCTCTTTCTCTCCCTGTCTCTCTCTCTTTCTTTCTCTCCCCCCCCTCTCTCCCTGTCTCTCTCTCTCTCTCTACTTAGTGAGGCCCTCCGTAACTTTGTGAGACCCAGTTTCAAAATAAAATATAAAAAATAGGGCTGGGGTATAGCACAGAGGTAGAACGCCCCTGGGTTCAATCCCCGGTACCGCAAAAAAATAAATAAATAAAACCAGGAGGTTTGGAACTTAGCACTTCTAACTGTAATGTGTGTCCACACTCAATCTATAGACTTTCCTTCAGAAAGAGCCATAGTAGTTATCTATCCAACTTTGAATTTTCCTGTTTAAAGTAGCAAGTAGACTTCATTAACCAATGTGTTTAGTGACTTTTTGTTTTTGTTTTTGGTACTGGGATTGAACCCAGGACATTCTACCTCATTTTTTTTTATTTTGAAACAAGGCCTCACTAAGTTGTGGAGAGCCTTGCTAAGTTGCTGAGGTTGGCCATGGATCTGCAATCCTCCTGTTTTAGCCTCCCAAGTACTGGTATTACAGGCATGTGCCAGCATGCCTGGCTATCTTCAGTTTCTTTGCCTGGTTTCATTTTAATACTTCTTTGCCAGGACCAGCCTTCTGCTTTCAGTTTCTTCTACCTTATTTTTAATGCTTCTTAAGGTTTGTGGTCCTGCTTTGGAAGATTAAATTTAGTAGATGTCCATGGTGATCCTTACTGGTTCATTTCTTCTCTTTAGCTATGTTGGTGCTGGGGCTTATACCTTGAAGCAGGAGTTGGGATCCAGCTGATCTATGAGTTGTTGATATTTTCTCTTATTTCATAAAGCTCACTTGGTCAGGCTCTCGTTTTACAATCTGCAGTGAAAAGATGTGAGATGATAGTATGATGTCTTTATTTGGGAGGAAGGTTGTAAGCCAGAAGCAGTGGTGGTGAACTGAACATCTTAAGATCTGACAAAGTGAAAAATCTGTCACACTGCCCCATCCAATGTTTATTTTCTTCCTCAGTGATGGAGCTATTTAAAGCTACTATATGAGCCAGGTGTGGTGGCACACACTTGTAATCCCAGTACTTGGGAAGCTGAGACAGGATCACAGGTTTGCCGCCAGCCTCAGCTACTTAGTGAGACCCTCTGCAACTTAGTGAGACCCTGTTGAAACAGGGTAAAGTAAAGAACAAAAAATAGAGCTAGACTGTAGCTCAGAGGTAGAATGCCCCTGGGTTCAATTCCCAGTACCACAAAAATAATAAATAAATAAAGCTACTATATGAATAACTGAACTAGAAACTGTCAAATTCTAAATGCACTGGGCGTGGTGGCACACACTTGTAATCCCAGTATTTAGGAGGCTCAGACTGGAGGATCTCAGGTTCACAACCAGTCTCAGCAACTTAGTGAGGACCTCCACAACTTAGTGAGACTTTGTTCCAAAATAAAAAAATAAAATATGTCCCAAAGCTATTCTGTGATAACAGTCTTTTCTGGACATAAATGTCACATGGAGTTGTGCATCTAAGGATACTCAACATTTTCTTCTGCAGGAAGAGCAGTCAGTGAGACCAAAATACCTCCTGGGTCGGGAAGTCACTGGAAACATGCGAGCCATCCTAATTGACTGGCTAATACAGGTTCAAATGAAATTCAGGTTGCTGCAGGAGACCATGTACATGACTGTTTCCATTATTGATCGGTTCATGCAGGTGAGCATAATTCGGTAATTGGAGCTTCTCCATTCTAGGGTCGTAGTTGCATCATAAGAAACTGACTTTTAGCTAAAATCTCTCTCAGGAGATAGTGTCACTGATTAAGATTTTGCTATGCAAGTGCATCTCTCACATCTTTCACAGTTTTGTGTCTCCTTTTCAAGTATATTTTATTTATCCAGTTGAAATCCCCATTGCAGAATAATTGTGTGCCCAAGAAGATGCTGCAGCTGGTTGGTGTCACTGCCATGTTTATTGCAAGCAAATATGAAGAAATGTACCCTCCAGAAATTGGCGACTTTGCTTTTGTGACTAACAACACTTATACTAAGCACCAGATCAGGCAGATGGAAATGAAGATTCTAAGAGTTTTAAACTTTGCTCTGGGTCGCCCTCTGCCCCTGCACTTCCTTCGTAGAGCATCTAAGATTGGAGAGGTATAGATTTCTTGAGAAACTGTTTATAGAACATTAGGGAATACTGCTTCTGATAACATATTAAATGCCTAGCTACATGGGGGAAGGGATAAAGATGTTCTTTGTTTCCAATCAGGCTACATATCAATATCATAAAGGCCTTCCATGGGCAATTACATTTGAGAGTATTTAGACACTTAAAATTACACATAATGGGAATACAGGTTATTGCCATATAAAATTGTCCAAAAGGTGAGTGACATGGGTTTCGTTCCAGGTTGATGTTGAGCAACACACACTGGCCAAATACCTGATGGAGCTAACTATGTTGGACTACGATATGGTGCACTTTCCTCCTTCTCAAATTGCAGCGGGAGCTTTTTGCTTAGCACTGAAAATTCTTGATAATGGTGAATGGGTAAGTTCTGTCTCCCCAAACTCCCAAACTTTTAAAAGTTTGTGTTCTAGCTTTGGAAGATTATATTGTAAATGGTGTTTGAGTACAGAATTTTCATCATTAAGACCATTCTAGCCAGGCATGGTGGCACAAGCCTGTAATCCCAGTACTTTGGAGTCTGAGACAGGAGGATCGTAGGTTCAAGGACAGCCTCAGCCACTCAGCAAGACCCTGTTTCAAAATAAAAAATAAAAAGAGCTGGGGGCGTAGCTTGGAAGTAGAAGGTCCCCGGGTTCAATCCCCAGTACCAAGAAGAAAAAAAAGACAATTCCACTGGTTCCTATATAAGGATTCTACTGAGGGAAAGTTCAAAAATAATCTTATAGCCAGGCATGGTTGGTGCACACCTGTAATCCCAGTACTTGGGAGACTGAGACAGGATCGCAGATTCGAGAACAGTCTCAGCAAGTAGTGATATTCTAATCAACCTAGTGAGACCCTGTTTCAAAATAAAAATAAAATGGAGCTGGGGGTGTAGCTCAGAGGTAGAATGGAATGGCCCTGGGTTCAATTTCCACTACCACCAAAAATAAATGAATAAATAATAATAATAATCTTGTGATGTCATCTTCATGGAATGCTTCCATTTCTTTAAGTAATTTAATCTTTATATACTGTCTGAGAAAGGCAGAGCAGCTGTTACCTTTATAGATGTAGAAACTGTCAGATGACATACTACGCTGAGCATGGTGGCACATGCCTGTAATTCCAGTATTTGGCAGGCCGAGACAGGAGGATCACAGATTGAAGGCCATCCTCAGCAACTTTCAAGGCCCTCCGCCACTTAGTGAGACCCTGTTTCAAAATAGATAAAGGGCTGGGGGTATAGCTCAGAGGTAGAACACATCTGGGTTCAATCCTCCAGTACCACACACACACCAATGACATACTAGAAGTTCATTCATATTCATTGATTCACTGAATCAGTGTGCCTGAGTATTCCTCCCATGTGCTCAAGTACTACCCTAAGCTCTAGAAACAGAGCTATGAATGAAAAAGTAGTCTTAAGCTGGGTGGGCATGATGGCTCATACCTGTAATCCCAGTACTTGGGAGGCTGACACACGAAAATCACACATTTGAAACCAGCCTCAGCAGCATAGCCAGACCCCATTTCCAAATAAAAAAAATAAGGCTGGGGGTGTAGCTTGGAGGTAGAATGCCCCTGGGCTCAATCTCTAGTACCACACACAAAAAAATCATCCTTAAGGAAATTGGAACCTTGCTTTGGGGTAGACAAGCCAATAATTACAGTAGTGTAATTAGATTAGAGCACAGGTTCCTACAGAAGCATGAATGAACCTGGGGAAGGAGGAGTCTGAAGTTTGTCTTATAATTAGTCATACAGTATCTCCCTGCCCCACTCTTGGAAACATCTAGAAACTTTATGAAAACCATTGTTCATGAGCATTTGTAACATTGTTTTGTCTTAGACACCAACTCTGCAGCACTACCTGTTATACACTGAAGACTCCCTCCTTCCTGTTATGCAGCACCTGGCTAAGAATATAGTCATGGTGAATCGTGGGCTTACAAAGCACATGGTGAGTCAAATTAGTAATATTATAAATGTTATAAAAGTAGAATAATTCAGGTTGAATGCCTAAAAATGCAGTTTTATTTTTAAGGAGTTCATGTCGGGGTTTTTTGGTTTGTTTCACCACTGAGCTACACTCCCAGTCCCAGGGAGTTGATGTTTTTAAACGGATACCACTGATTCTTGTGATGTTTTTCCCCTTTAATTACTGTACTTTTCTCTTCCAGACTATCAGGAACAAGTATGCCACATCTAAGCATGCTAACATCAGCACTCTAGCACAGCTGAATTCTGCACTAGTTCAAGATTTAGCCAAGGCTGTGGCAAAGGCGTAACTTGTGAACTTGAGTTTAAGTACTATACCTGCAAATACGATTGGCACCATGTGCCACCTGTACATACTATACTACATTTACTTACTTTTAATAAAGGTTGTAGCCCTTTTTGTTTTTCATAGCCTAACTCATTTGAATGTAGTTACTTTCTATTCTAGGGTAACCTGAAAGTTGTCTTACAAGGTTGGTGGGGAATATTTTTAAAGACTGCATTCAGTGTGTTCCAAGAAATCCAACAAATGTATATAATTGTTGCCTATGTGTTTATATACTTGGTTCTTGTTTCTTTGTACCTGGCATTAACTTCCATTATGAGGTGATGATATATAAAACTGTTACTTCCATTAGGGCATACTGCATGTAAGCCAAGTCACCCTGAAGATACTTCTTCCTAGTGCTTTTTTTAAAGTAAAAGACTACCACTTATCCCTAGTTCCTCTGTTTTCTGTTTATTCTGATGCTTGCTGTCCTAATTCTAAGTGATTTTTTTTTGGGGGGGGGTGGAACCCAGGGGCATTCTACCTCTGGGCTACACCCCCAGCCCTATTTTGTTTTTATTTGGAAACAGGGTCTCACTAAGTTGCTAAGAGCCTAATTTGCTGAGGCTGACTTCGAACCTGTGAGCCTCCTGTCTCAGCCTCCCAAGTACTGGGATTACAGGCGTGCACCACCACGCCCAGCTCTAAGTGATAATCAGTTTTAACTAGTATCTTTTTAGGCTTTTTTGCTTTGAAAAATAAGAATTTTAATATACATTCTAAACCTAGTTTTTATTTTATGTATTTGTTTTCATTTATTGGATAGGAAAATAAAACATGCTCAAAATTTACAAGGGTATTCTTCCAAGAAACAGGTAATTTGCCTCTTCCTTACTTCTCAGTTCCATCTCCCTATAGGCTTCCACTGGACAGTGTTTTAAATGTGCTCATTTTATACGTAGCAAGTCCTTTCAATGTGTATCGGCCTTTGTGTGTGTGTGCGTCCCCTGTTGAAGTTCAGACTGCATTTTCCCTTTGCCTCTTCAGACAATACTGTTGAAATGTCATTCTATGCTGTGCTCTTCTTTATATGCTGATTATCTAAGAGTACACATTTAAAGCTGTGACAGGTACAGCCAGATGACTGTCTCATTGTCATCAGCAGTGTACAAATGTGCTGGCTTTCTCTGCATCCTGAAGCTGATCAGTCTTCAATTTTTGTGAATCCAAATGGCAAAAATTATCCTATTGCATTTGCTGTTTTAACTTATGAGGACAAGTTGAATAAATTGTTTATCAATGTAGAAGGCTTTCCCAGCTTGTCATTTGCTGTTTGACTGTTGATGCTTTATTTTGCCAGGAAGAGGTTTTAAGTTTTCATATTGCCAAATCTGTCATTTCTGCAGTTGCTTTTATATTTTAACTCTTAAGGGCAACTCCATCCCCAAACCATGAACTTTTTTTTTTTTTTTTTTTTTTTGCGTTACTGGGGATTGAACCCAGGAGGCATTCTACCTCCAAGCTACACCCCCAGCCCTATTTTTTAATTAATTATTTTGAAACAGGGTCTCACTAAGTTGCTGAGGGCCTCACTAATTAGCTGAGGCTGGCCACGAACCCAGATCCTCTGGTCTCAGCCTCCCAAGTACTGGGATTACAAGCATGTGCCACCACGCCCAGCAACCATGAACATTTTCTAAAATTAAATTTCCTCATTTAGTTCTATACTCCAGTAAACTATTTTTGTATGTGGTAATAATTAGGGTTCTTCTAGATGGGCACTCATTTATGCCAGTACCATCTGATTAGAACCCTTCTTGTCCAACATATTTTAAGTGCCTATTATTTTCTAACCTACTTATTTTTTCTTAAGTTTTCTTTTTTTTTTTTTCTTGTGATAATAGTTTTGGGGTTTTGTGGTACTGGATAGAACTCGGGGAATTCTACCTCCAAGCTACATCCCTAGCCCTATCCATTTATTTATTTTTGTGGTACTAGGGGTGGAACCCAGGGGCTTTCAACCTCTGAGCTACACTCCCAGCCTTATTTTATTCTTTTACTTTGAAACAGGGTCTCACTAAGTTGTGGAGGGCCTTACTAAATTGCTGGCTGAGGCTGGCCATGAACCACTCTCAGCCTCCCAAGTACTGGGATTACAAGCATGCGCCACCACGCCCAGCAATAGTATAGTTTTATACTAATAGTCTTACCCATTTATCTGGTCAGATGCAGTTCACCACTATTTTTCAAATATTTGGGAGCATTATGAAATACTTTCTCATATGAACTTTAAAATTATGTCTTAAGCCAGGCTTAAGACGTGCTTGTGATCTCAGTACTTGGGAGGCTGAGGCAGGATCACAGTTTCGAGGACAGCCTCAGCAACTAGTAAGACTCATCAACCTAGTGAGACCCTGTTTCAAAATATAAAATAGGGCTGGGGGTGTAGTTTGGCAGTAGAATGCCCCTGGGCTCAATCCCCAGTACCAATAAAATAATGTCTAGTCACCAAAGAGTTCCTTTGATATTTTGCCTGTACATTAGGTACTATTTTGGGGTAGACAGAAGTATTATCTCCCACCTAGAAACATTTTTTCATCAAGCCTTGTGGCATGCACTTGAATACAGTTGTTAGAAATCATCACATAATTCTACAGTTTCCAAATATATTGCTGGATTTATGGTTTTTGTCATTATTGTGAATAGACTATATTTCCCACTTCTATTTTTATGGCTTTTGGGGAGGCAGTACTGGATGTTTGTATTTTTATTTCTTAATCTATTTGATCAATTTTTTTTTTTTTTTTTTGGTACTGGGGATTGAACCCAGGGGCATTCTACCTCTGAGCTACACCCCCAGCCCTATTTATTATTCTTTTATTTTTTTATTTTGAAACAGGGTCTCACTAAGTTGCTGAGGCTGTCCATGAACCTGCGATCTTCCTGTCTCAGCCTCCTAAGTACTGGGATTACAAGCGTGCTCCACCATGCCCCACTTTCAATTTTCTTACTTAGGTAGTTTCTGGTGGAGCTTTCTAGACCTTACATCAAAAATTAATTTTTACAGCAGCTCCCCTGTTTCAAAGTAAAAATAAAATAGGGATGGGGATGTAGCTTGGAGTTAGAATGCCCCTGGGTTCAATCTAAAGTACAACAACAAAATTTTTTCCAACATTTATTTATTTATTTATTTATTTATTTATTTATTTTGGCGGTACCGGGGATTGAACCCAGGGGCGTTCTACCTTCGAGCTACACCCCCGGACCTATTTTTTATCCTTTATTTTGAAACTGGGTCTCACAAAGTTGCGGAGGGCCTCACTAAGTAGCTGAGGCTGAGGCTGGCTGCGAACCCGGATCCTCCGGTCTCCGCCTCCCAAGTACTGAGATTACAAGCGTGCACCACCACGTCTGGCTTTCCAACATTTATTATGAGTTTTTCTTGTTTTTTGGTCCTGGGGATGGAACCAACAGGTGTTACCTCCAAGCCACACCCTCAGTCCTTTTTTTAAATTTATTTTGTGGTGCTGGGGATTGAATTTAGGGGCATTCTACCTCCAAGCTACATCCCCAATCCTATTTTAGTTTTTTTGGAAACAGGTTCTCACTAAATTGCTGAGACTGGGTGTGAATCTGCAATCCACCTGTCTCTGTCTCCCAAGTACTATGATTACAGGTGTCCATCACCACGCCCTGCTTATGGTGTTACTTCAACTGCTTTTATTTTTACATTACTGTATTTCCCACTGTCTACTTTTCTTTGAAAGTTTTTTTTTTTCTGGTGGTCCTGGGGATTGAACCCAGAGGCATTCTACCTCCAAGCTACACGCCCAGCCCTATTCAATTTTTATTTTGAAACAGGTTCTCACGCCGGGCGTGGTGGTGCACGCTTGTAATCCCAGTACTTTGGGAGGCAGAGACCGGAGGATCCGAGTTCGTGGCCAGCCTCAGCTCTCTCTCCCTGTCTCTCTCTCACTCTCTCTCTCTCTCTTTCTCTCTCTCTCTCTCTCTCTCTCTCTCTCTCTCTCTCTC
>PVJS01053730.1:0-13196 GCA_004027185.1 Glis glis
GGGATGGAACCCAGGGGCATTCTACCTCTGAGCTACACCCGCAACTGTATTCTTTTATTTTTGAAACAGGGTCTCACTAAGTTGCTGAGGCTGGCTGCGAACCTACAATCCTCCTGTCTCAGCCTCCCAAGTACTGGGATTATAAACATGTGCCACCACACCCAGCTTACTTTTTTATTTTGAAATCGTGTCTCCCTAAGTTGCTGAGGCCTCGCTGAGTTGCTGGGGCTGGCCTTGAACCTGCAGTCCTCATGTCTCAGCCTCCCAAGTGCTGGGATTACAGGCATGCACAACTATGCCTGGCTTGTATATTAGATATTGAACAACATAGATCAAACCAAGGCTTATAGATTTTTATATTCAAGGAGTCTAATAAGCTATGTCAGGTTTCCACAAGACTATAGGCAGAATTGGTCTGAAGAGTCATTGAAGCACAACCAAGTTTTACTTGGAAGATTTGCTCCTGGTGTAATGCTACATATGCAGTACTGGAACTCCAGTTGCCTTGCAGTTCCAGCATATATGGTAATCCTGGACATACTCTCATGAAAGTACAAGCTATCAGGAAACCCATGCCTTAAATTGCCACATTCCCTCATCTGATACTCCCTCATCTGAAACCGGCCTGTTCTCCTTAGAGGCTGCTCAGATATTAAAACTTACCAGAATTACTCCAACTGATCTAGAATGTCTCTGAATATAGTAACTCACTTTTGTTGTAGTGGTTAAAGTAGTGCGATTGTACAGTGTGATCTGGAACATATTTTAGGGTGTCTGCTTATAGTGCCACTTCTGTCCGTAACAGTACCAAACAGATAAAATATTGGTGCTTAAAGAAAGAGGGCTGGGCATGTAGCTCAGTGTTGGAACACTTGCCTAGCATGCATAAGGCCTTGGGTTCAATCCCAGCATTGTGAGGGGAAAAAAAAAAGAGCATTAATTTTTTTTTTCTTTTGGCGGTACCGGGGATTGAACCCAGAGGCATTCTGCCTCCGGGCTATACCTCTAGCCCTATTTTTTTATTCTTTATTTTGAAACAGAGTCTTACTAAGTTGCGGAGGCCTGACTAAGTAGCTGAGGCTAGCCACGAACCTGGATCCTCCAGTCTCAGCCTCCCAAGTACTAGGAATACAAGCATGCGCCACCATGCCTGGCTTGGAACATAAATTTTTAAAGCTCTAGGTGTCATGGCGCACGCCTGTAATCCTAGTACTTGTCAGGCTGAGACAAGAGGATCGCAAGTTCAAGGCCAGACTGCAACTTAGTGAGACCTTATCTGAAAAAAAAAAAGGGCTGGAAGTATATAGCTCAGTGGTAGAATTCCCCTGGGTTCAATCCTCAGCACCACATGGAAAAAAGAAAAAAAAACTTTATATATATAACTATTTATATATATATATAACTATATATATATATATAAAACTTTATATAGGCTGGGTGTGGTGGCGCACGCTTGTAATCCCAGTACTTGGGAGGCGGAGACTGGAGGATCCAGGTTCGCGGCCAGCCTCAGCTACTTAGTGAGGCTTCCGCAGCTTTGTGAGACCCGGTTTCATATATATGTTTATCAAATAAAGTATAAAAAACAGGGCCGGGGGT
Organism: Glis glis; assembly: GCA_004027185.1. Classification (NCBI taxonomy): domain Eukaryota; kingdom Metazoa; phylum Chordata; class Mammalia; order Rodentia; family Gliridae; genus Glis; species Glis glis. Next base: position 1,600 of record PVJS01053730.1, read on the forward strand.
GTAGCTTGGAGGTAGAAAGCCCCTGGATTCAATCCCCGGTACCGTAAAAAAAAAAAAAACTTTATATATATAACTATATATATATGTTTATATATATATATATAAAAAAACTATATATATATATATATAGTTTATATATATTTTTTTTATATATTATATATATAGTTTATATATTATATATATAATTATATATAATTATATATAATATATAATATATAATATAATTATATATAATAATTATATTATATATATTATTATATATAATATAATTATTATATAGATAATATATTATATAGATAATATATATGATATATATAATATATATTATATATATATAATATATATATAATATATATATTATATATTTATTATATTATATTAATTATATAATTATATATAATTATATATAATATATAATATATTATATATTATATATTATATTATATATATTATATATTTTTATATATATTTTTTTATATATATAAATATATATTTATATATATATTTTATATATATATATATATATATATATATATATATATATATATATAAATAGGTTTTTTTGTGGTACCGGGGATTGAACCCAGGGGCGTTCTACCTCCACACTACACCCCCGGTCCTATTTTTTTAGACTTTATTTTGAAACCGGGTCTCACGAAGTTGCGGAGGCCTCACTAGGTAGGTAGAGAGAGAGAGAGTTTTTATATATGTGTGTGTGTGTGTGTGTATATATATATATGTATCTATATTTTTTTTTTTTACTATAGTTGTTAATTTTTACCTATTTGGTCTTTCTGTGGACTTAACCCTTAACAAAATGTAGGTTAGACTTTCTTTCTTTGTAATGAGAATGGAATACATTTTTCAATATAATATCAGTATTACCTAGAATTTCCTACTACAATATTCTGTAGTTTTTTTGGAAGGGAAAAAAATGGAAATTTTCTAGTAGAATAGTATGGGTCCTTATGGGAATAAAAAGTTAAGAATAAAAATATGGTAGAGAATAGGTGATCCTAGGCTAGAATTAATTATTTTACTCAGGTATGTTTGACCTTTAGCCCAAATCTCACTTGACAAAAAATGTTGAGTTACTGGGGTGATAATAGTTGTACCGCAGAACCAAGATGGTGAGATAGCAAGAGGCAGCGTGTAGCCAGCACTCCGAGAGTCGGAGCTCAGCCGGCGGGAAGACTGCATCTTTGAAAGAAAAGCAGGGCAGCCACAACTCAACAGAACAATGAGAACCAAAGTGCAGCGGAATGCGAGGCAGTGGAGAGAGCGGAGGGCGGCAGGGAGCTCAAAGCATCTCACCTGGTGAGCGGAGAGCGGAGACAAAGGCGCCATCTTGGCTGAGCCACCGGCTCCTGGAAACCTCCAGCAAAGAAACAGCTGATTCTTGTGAAAGCAGCGATTATAGTCCACCATCGAAAGCAGTCGACTTGGGACCATGATGAAGCCTAAGTCGAACCACATCCACACCTACAACGGCAACGACTGCAAAGGGTGGGACGCGAGCCTCAGCCCCCGTAATGAAAGTGACGCGGAGAGACAAGATGAGGCAGCCAGGCACAGGAGCACCCCAACACTGAGAAAACGAGCAGGTGAAACACGGCCCCCCTGGAGTAGCCTAGCACCAGCGCAGAACACCCCAGCACTGAGGACATGGACAGACGTGACATGGCCCCCTAGAACCGCCCAACGAGAACTCGGGTGAGTGAGATAAAGGGAGGCAGCGTGTCGCCGGCACTCCAAAACTTGGAAATCTGCCGGCAGGAAGACTGCTTTTTAACAAGAAAAGTAGAGCAGACAAAACTCAACAAAACAAAGAGAGCTGAAGAACAGCGGAGTGCAAGGCAGCGGACAGAACGGGGGGGTGGGGGTGGCTAACAGAACTCCACACATTTCACCTGGTAAGTGGAGAGCGGAGGCGATGGCGCCATCTATGCGGGGCCACGCCTACACTGCGACTCCTGGAGACCAACAGCAAAGAGACAGCAGATCCTTATGAAAACAGCGACTGTAGACCACCACTGAAACTGATCAACTCTGGAACATGAAGCCCAAGTCAATCCAGACCCGCACCTACAATGACGATGGTTTCAAGGGGTGGGCCATGAGCCTCTGCTCCCGCAATGCGTGCAATGAGGAGAGACAAAGAAGAGGTGGCCATACACAGGAGCAGCCCAACATTGAGAACACGAGCCGGCAAGCCACGGCCTCCATGAGCAACCCAACACCATCCTGGAACACCCCAGAACTGAGGACATAGGTAGATGAGACATGGCCCCCTCCCCAGTGGCCCAGCACTGAGAACACTGACTGAGTGGGTCAGTCCACTGGGGACACGAGGCAGGCGAACCCTTGGCCCCACCCCCAGAGAAGCCCTTCCCCAACACGGGACGCAGGGTGGGCGAGCCCTTGCCCCGCCCCCAGAGAACCCCTCCCCCTGGCGCTGTGGATGAGGGGTGGGTGAACCCTCGACCCCGCCCCCAGAGAACCCGCCCCCCGTGCCGGGGACACAGGGCGGGCAAGCCCTGGGCCCCGCCCCCGGAGAACCCCTCTCCCCGCCTCTGGGGATACGGGGTGGTGAGACCTTGGCCCCGCCCCTAGAGAGCCCCCCCCCGCGCCAGGGACACGGAGCAAGTGAGCCCTCAACCCCGCCCCCGGAGAACTCCTCCTCCCAGTGCTGAGGACGTGGGGTGGGCAAGCCCTTGGCCCTGCCCTGGAGACCCCCGTGGCACTGGGGATGTAGGGCGGGCAAGTCCTGGGCCGTGCCCCTGGAGACCCTCCAGCACTGGGGACGCTGGGTGGGCGAGCCCTTGGCCCCACCCCCGGAGAACCCCCAGCGCTGGGGATGCGGGGTGGGCGAGCCCTTGGCCCTGTCCCCAGAGAACCGCTCACCCCAGAGAACCCCTCCCCCGGCACTGGGAACATGGGGTGGGTGAGCCCCCAGCCCCGTCCCGGAGAACCCCAGTGCTGAGGTCATGGGAAGATGAGCCACAACCCCACGCAGGAGGGACTCCAGACAAAGAGAGAAAACCTCAGATGAGTGAAGAAGGCAAACTGACTGGGGAAGAAGGGAGGGAAGGAGAGGGAAACAAACTGGTGCACAGGATGGATATACACAAAGATATCAAAGTCAACTACTATGTTGAAAACGGGAAGGAGGGAGGGGGGAGGCAGGGGGCTAGGAATTGGAGAGGGCTAATTGACCGATGAGTGCATGTATACGTCAACCGCCCTGAAATCCTTCAAGATGTGTGATTGCAATGCACTAATAAAATAAAATAAAAAATAGTTGTACCTACTTCAACAAGTTAAGAGAATTAAATGAGTTAATCCAGTAATGTAATGGTTAATTAGATAATTTAACATACTAAGTGCTGGCACAGACTTAAGTGCCAATAAGTGGTAGCTATTTTTATTATTAAGAGACATTATTATCATCATTAGTTATTCTAGTCCAGCGTCTCACACTTTGTACTTTTTGGTGGTGGCCCATTTCACAAAAATCTATAGAGAATTAAGCCAAGTACAAATTAGTCATCTTCAGAATCCTCCCAGTGTCTGAAGCTCTCAGTTATCAGTGCCACGTAGTTCAGTGCTAGGAAAGCTCTAGAGTTATGATTCACATTTATGGAGACGAAACATAGATTGTTTTTTCAGAATAATTATATTTTCTTCTTTTCAAAAATGCATATATATATGCACATACACTTTAAGCTGCATATATGTGTTAAGTTCTATCCAGTATTTGAATTTCATTCCCACACACGTTCATTCTTTTTGTGTGTGTGGGAGTACTGGGGATTGAAACCAGGGGCATTTTACCTCTGAGCTACAACCCCAGCCCTGTTTTATTTTTCGTGGTGCTGGGGATTGAACCCAAGGGAATTCTACCTCTGAGCTACACCCCTAGCCCTATATTATTTTTTATTTGGAAATAGGGTCTCATTAAGTTGCTAAGAACCTCACTAAGTTGCTGAGACTGGTTTCAAACCTGTGATCTTCCTGTCTCAGCCTCCTAAGTACTGGAATTATAGGTGTGCGCCACCACACCCAGCATTATTTTATTTTGAAACAGGGTCTTGCTGAGTTTCTAAGTGCTGGCCTCAAACTTGTGATCCTTCTGTCTCAGCCTTCCAAGTACTGGGTTTACAGGAGTGTACCATCATACCTGGCATGTTCAATCTTTAAGACCTATCCAGAAGATTTTGACACATATATTGGGGGATGTTTTATGTGCAAAATGCCTTATTCCATTTTAATCTTGCTATTGTTGCTAAAAATATTGTTTGTTACATTTAAAATTATATCATCTAAACCAGGTGTGGGGCGCATACCTATAGTCCCAGTGTTTGGGAAGCTGAAAGAGGAGGTTTGCGGCTCACAGCCAGCCTCAGCAATTTAATGAGAACCTGTTTCAAAATAAAAAATAAAAAGGCTGAGGGTGTAGCTCAGAGGTAGAATGCCCCAGGGTTCAATCCCCAGTAGTAAAAATAAAAATAATGAAATAAAATTGTGTTATCCATATGTGTTTATACAGCGTAAACTTTCCTTGTTTCTTCACCTCATTAAGAGATCAATTGTGTTTTATTAGGTCACCAAGCGTGATGAAGATTCTTCTTTGATGCAGCTGAAGGAGGAATTTAGGACTTACGAAGCTCTGCGGCGAGAGCACGACTCCCAGATAGTGCAGATCGCCATGGAAGCAGGCCTAAGGATTGCACCAGACCAGTGGTCCTCTCTGCTGTATGGTGACCAGTCTCACAAATCTCATATGCAGTCCATTATTGACAAGGTAAAGACTTTGTGTTTCTTACTCCTTAGACCAACTTTGGAGTTTGGCAGTTTATGATTTGCTATTCACGCAGTTTAACAAATGAATATTAAAGTGAACACTGCCTGCCTGGCTTTTGTAACTTGTGTTCACTGTGGCCGAGTGTCGCGCCGTGTTGTCTATGAGCCCTCGCTCGATTCGTGTTAGACGGCGTTAGCTGGTGCTCTCCCACATTCCTTTGAGGGTCTCCCGTCTCTGTTTCGTCATTGCCTCTCTCCCTTGATTTATTGTTCGCTTTGAGTTTTGATCAGTGTGTTAGTTAAACCCATTTTCTAAATATCTTTATTGTCTTCCTGCATCAGCCACCTAATGATCTATAAGATCTGGTCATAGAGGTTTCCTATGATTCTCAACCAGGATAATTTTACATATAATAAAGTTACCACCATTCTAAGTTTGATCAAATTCTCAGTAAACTTATTTTTACTTTATCTATTTCTGTTTTGATGAAAGACCATTAGAGTAGATGTGAATGTTAGGTTAGGCTCCCTCATTTGTATCTGATGCTAAGAGCTATATTCTCTTAAAATTAGAGTAATACTGTAATTGTTTGATCATAATTCAACATGATGTGATATGCTGTAAGAAACACCATGTAAAATATACTCTAAAGCCAGGCGTGGTGGCGCACACTTGTAGTCCCAAGTACTTGGGAGGTTGAGTCAGGAGGATCTCAGGTTCAAAGCCAGCCTCAGCAACTTAGCGAGGCTCTCAGCAACCTAGTAAGACCCTGTTTCCAAATAAGATATAAAATAGGGCTGGGGGTATAGCTCAGAAGTAGAATGCCCCTGGGCTCAATCCCCAGTACCCCCCCCCACACACACACAAAACCTAAAAGATACTGTATAGTATTTAATTTTTACTGTTTTACTTTATTTTTTGTGTGTGCGTGTGTGTGTGTGTGTGTGTGTGTGATACTGGGGATTGAACCCAGGGGCATTTTACCTCCGAGCTACACCCCCAGCCCTATTTTTTATTCTTTATTTTGAAATAGGATCTCGCTAAATTGCAGAGGGCCTCACTAAGTAGCTGAAGCTGGCCGTGAACCTGGATCCTCTGGTCTCAGCCTCCCAAGTACTGGGATTACAAGCGTGTGCCACCACACCTGGCTCTGTTTTACTTTAAATGCTTATAATTCCAGAAACGATTGCCAACTCTAAATAGAGTCCACTCTACATTTAATTTAGAAAAACAGGTTCAAACTTGAAGAGTAACCTAAAAATAATAATCTTTAACACTAAAGAAAAGCTTATTGTATGACTGGTGATTTTAAGTAACTCATTTAATCTCTTCAACAGCCTTGTGTTATCCCTTTTTTTACACAGACAAAGGGAAATAAAGTGCATTTTCTTTTCCAGTCACCTAGGAAATAAGTGACAGAGGTGGATTTGAACGTGGTCGTGCTGACCTGACTCTAGAATGTTCTTGGCCATTAAACCTCTTACCAGACTGTTCTGTCCCTCCACCCCCGCCTTACTGAATGAGTAGTAGATTGATTTCAAATGAGAACTGAAAAGTGTGTTTTTTAACTGCTTGCTGCATAATTTTAAGTTTGTTAATCTTCCCTGGATTCCTTTAACCAAATTACCTGCATGTCCTAGGTTAGAACAAGAGTTTGTATCTGATGTTATGCAACTAACTGGTTATAATTTACTGAAACCTTAATAATGATCTCTTGAAGTAGCAGCTGTCTATCTCTGAAGAGAAACTTAGCTTACTTTTCTGAAGACTTTACAAAGAGGTTAACCTTTTTATCTGAACTGAACTATATACCTATGTATATATCCTAGAGTAATTTTTCCATATCATGCATACTGCTTTCATATTTAATTTAATATCCAGAAGCCTTTGTACAACAAAATGGTAGACAGCCTTTGTAATGCATGTAATCTTGTTATTATATAGAGCAGTCTGTGATGACGAGCTTTGTGTGGTAATGGAAATGTTCTGTGTATATACTGTCCAGCATGGCGATCACAGCCTTCTGTGGCTGGTGAGCGCGTGAATGTTTGGGTGTTTCATTTGTTTTCACAGTGCTGGGAATTGAACATGGCCTCGCACATGCTAAGCAAGCACTCACATCCCCAGCACTTGAAATGTGACTTGTGGAACTGTTGAATTAAATTTTTATTTTATTTAATTACTTTAAGTTTAAATAGCCATATGTTGCTAAGACTACATAGGCATAGTGCAAATAGAGAATTTATTAGAAGTGACAAAAAGCACTAATCCCAATAAATTAATGGAGAGAGAAAAATGAATTATCAGTTCACAGAGAGGATGCATCAGTATATCTCTCCAATTGATGGGATAGAACTCAGTTTTAATGTTTAAAGAAGTGCACATTTAAAATAGTGACATTCCAAATATTGCCTGTTCAGGTAGTAAAGTGTGTGTGTATGTACACACATACACTCTTGCATTGCTGATGGTTTGTAAAACAACTTACAAGTGAATAAAAGCCTATAAAATATTCCTGTCCTTTGACGGAACTTGCTATTATTCCCAACCATCTGTTTTAAGGAAATAATCCAAAATTTCAAAAAGGTTATAATCTCAAAGGTGTTAATTGCTACATTAAGTGGAGAATATAAGGAGACAGTTAACGAAGCTAAGATTTATAAGCTCAGAGCCTGTTACATGGCCATTAAAATTAGTTAAGTTGGGAGGGATAGCCTCTTCAGCTCATACATATCATTTAATTATTAAAAATGCTAGTGTGCTGGGTGTGGTGTACGCGCCTATAATCTCAGTACTTGGGAGACTGAGACAGGAGAATTGCAGTTTCAAGGCCAGCCTCCACAATTTAGTGAGACCCTGTTTCAAAAAAATAAAAAATTAGCCAGGCATGGTGGTGCACACTTGTAATCCCAGTACTTGGGAAGCTGAGACTGGAGGATTGCAGGTTCGAGGACAGCCTCAGCAAGTAGTGAGACTCTCAACAACCTAGCAAGACCCTGTTTCAAAATAAAAATAAAATATGACTGGGGGTGTAGCTTGGCGGTAGAATGCCCCTGGGTTCAATCCCCAGTACCACACACACAAAAAATAAATAAAATAAAAAATTAAGCTGGGCGTGATGGCGCATACTTGTAGTCCCAGTACATGGGAGGCTGATATAGGAAGATTCCAGGTTCGAGGACAGACTCAGCAATTTAGTGAGACCCTGTTTCGAACTAAAAATAATAAAATGGGGCTGAGACTGTAGCTCGGAGGTAGAGGAATGCCCCTGAGTTGAATCCACAGTATCACAATAAATAAATAAATAAATAAATAAATAAATAAATAATAAATAAATAAATAAAAATATTAAAAGAAAGGGGCTGGGGGTGTAGTTTGGTGGTAGAATGTCCCAGGGTTCAATCCCTAGTACCAAAAAAAACAAAACATAGTGAAATGTTATTAAGTCTTGGTGATAGATACATATATTAGATACATTTGTTTAAAATGTTTTATAATAAGCTGGGCAGGCGTGGTTACTCACGCCTGTAAGCCCAGTACTTGGGAGGCTGAAACCGGAGGATCCCGGTTCTCGGCCAGCCTCAGCTACTTAGTGAGGCCCTCCACAACTTAGTGAGACCCTGTTTCAAAATAAAGAATAAAAAATAGGGCTGGGGGTGCAGCCTGGAGGTAGAATACCCCTGGGTACCGCCAAAAAATAAATAAAATATTTTATAATAAAAATAGCAATATAAAATACTTTTGTTATATTAAAGAAGCCATAATTCTTAAATATATAGGTTGCTGATTATCAGAATATTTAAAAAATTAAATAAAAGCATGTCAGGATTCTATAGTTGTGCTATTTTCCATGATTTTAAAAGTATATGCTTTTTTTAATAAAATTGCCTCTTCTAGAGTGACCTTTTTTGGGAAGAAAACTGTCATCCGTTAAACTACATAAAGAAGTAAATGTTTTAAAGTAAGAACCGTTAGTTACTATCACAAAATTAGCCTTTTTCCCCCCCAGTTAAGAGGTCATATGTATGGCCAGCTGAGGGAAGTTCACATGAGAGTGTGTTTCATTAAACCTTATAGAAATACACAACCTGATAGCTTCCAAGAATCCCAAACTAAGGCATGAATTTTTGAGCTGGTAGACTTGAAATTATTTAGTCCACTTAACAGACCGGCTTGGGAGTGAGTCTGGCGTTACATTCAGTGTCATGCTCTTTGAGCTTCACAAAAGTTAGACTCAAATGCAGTACGTTTTCTCTTACTGCATGGCGTCTTAGCACTCTCACTGCTATAGCACAAAACACCTGACCACAACGTAGAGGAAGGGAGATTCATTTGCTCACAGCTTTTTGGAGATTCCAGGTTCATTCCATGTGAGGCTGGGTTCTGGAGCCAGGACATGGTGCAGGAAGTGGAGAGAGGGAGAGTGCGAGGTTTTGTTCTCCAGTCTCGGAGGCCAGAAGCAAGAGGGCACAAGCCAGGGGGTTCAAAGACACAAGCACAGTCCCTAAGGCCACACCCCAGGGACCCACCTTCTCCAGCCCAGGTGACCACCCAGTACACCATCCACTGATGAGATTACAACGTTCATGGCTTGATTACATCAACTCTGAACACCAATAAATGAGCTCTTCAAGGGGCCATGCTATATCTAACTGTAACATATACCAGCATCTATATAGAGTGTATTTCCAAATTTCAGTTATTTGGAAGGATCCCAAGAACCAAATTAACATAGTACCATAAAAACAAAGGGTAGAAAGAGCAGGACCAAACTGAGGACTTGAGAAAGGTCCCACATTAGAAGAATGTGACAGCAGAAGGAACAGGATTTTATACAGTGTGCCAAGCTGTGGATGTAGAGAAGTAGAGTTTGTTCAGGTAGCAGATAATTCAGTTTGGCCAAAGCAAAGGATATGTGAGTAGATAAATGTAATAAATTGCAAATAATCTTTATTGTATTTTAAAGGATTGTCCAGTCTTTGGAAAGTTAATATTTATCTTTTTTAAGTTGCAGACCCCAGCCTCTTTCGCACAGAGTGTTCAGGAACTAACAATTGCTCTCCAGCGGACTGGAGACCCAGCAAACTTGAACCGACTAAGACCCCATTTGGAGCTATTAGCCAACATTGACCCTAGTCCAGGTAAACTCAAGGGAAACTGATGGACTATCGTACATGTGCCCTCTGTGTCATTCAATGACTCCTCAATTGTCTTTTGTTATATTCTTCTAGAATTTCCCAGAGTTGTGTTGTGTTGTATTGTATAGCACTGGGGATAAGCCCAGGGCCATTCTATCTCTGAGTTACATCCACAGCCCTTTTTTATTTTTATTTTTTTAATTTTGAAACAGTCTCACTAAGTTACCACATGAAATCCCAGCTTTAAAAGAATGTGTCCTTTCCTTTAAAATGACTGTTAGGTGAATAAGTTACCTGGAAAGCTGTATGACGCTTAACTTGATGGCACTGAAGTGCTGACACTAACTCCTTTGTTAAATTAATATTGTGCAAACTTTTGCTTAACATTATACTTTAAGGTGTTTTTTTCCCTTAATTTGTACAGATGCTCCTCCTCCTACATGGGAACAGCTAGAAAATGGGCTGGTCGCTGTGCGTACAGTTGTTCATGGGCTGGTTGATTATATCCAGAACCATAGCAAAAAAGGAGCAGATCAACAGCAGGTAAGGAGCGGTTTGAAATTGCAGGTGAGCCACCGTGGGTATACCTTGAAACTAAGGTAGCCATGGTGGGTGCACCTATAGATACAAGGCAGAAGATGACTTGAGTATTTGGAGAATCTGGCCATAGAAACGAGAAATTAGCCTGGTTAGCCCCCAGTTTTATCTGACAATGTTGAAATAATCTTTATTGATTTAGTGTTGTGCTAGATTACTTTTCACAATGGATATAGCAGCATTTGATGGAGAAAGATTCTGTGCCAAAGTTTATTTCACTTAAATAAGATTATTCTCTTTGTATTATATTTGTTTGACAATATGTACCACTTTTTCATCTTAATGCTGTATTAATACTCCATATATCTATACACCTTCTATATTGGTATGTTAAAGTTTTTCATTCATAATCTCTCATACCATTGGACCAAATTTTCCTCAAATTTTTAGAAATATGTAACAATGAAATATAATGTTATAGCTGGAGTTTTAAATTTTTTCCAACAATTTTATTTTATTCCCAGGATTTATTTTAGATTCATTAGATTTGTTATTTTTGTGATGGTAAGCCTGTGAACTTAAAACTCTTATAAATTTACCTGGTTTAGGTAAGATAATTCAATAAACCTGCTAAGTAGAATAATCTGGATATGACTTTCCTAATCTAAACAGATCAGAGCTTTATTTTACTTATTTATTTATTTACTTATTTATTTTGGTAAAACCCAGGGTCATTCTACCTCTGAGCTACACCCCCAGCCCTATTTTTTATTCTTTATTTTGATCCTTTTTTTATTTTTGCGGTACTGGGGATCGAACTCAGGGGCGTTTTACCTCCGAGCTATACCCCCAGCCCTATTTTTTATACTTTATTTTGAGACTGGGTCTCACGAAGTTGCGGAGGGCCTCACTAAGTAGCTGAGGCTGGCCGTGAACCCGGATCCTTGGGTCTCAGCCTCCCAAGTACTGGGATTACAAGCGTGCGCCACCACCGGCCTTATTCTTTTTGTGTGTGTGTGTGTGTGTGTGTGGTACTGGGGATTGAACCCAGGGGCGTTCTACCTCCGCACTACACCCCCAGCCCTATTTTTTATACTTTACTCCGAAACCGGGTCTCA
>PVJS01053731.1:0-13197 GCA_004027185.1 Glis glis
AGAGAGAGAGAGAGAGAGAGCTGAGGCTGGCCGTGAACCCAGATCCTCCAGTCTCCACCTCCCAAAGTACTGGGATTACAAGCGTGCGCCACCATGCCCGGCTGATTTCCTATCTCTATTGTAATCAATTAGCACAAACGGAGCAGTTCAACTGGATCACAATGTCATGGTCCATTTTTTCTGGAGGTCCAAAGCGCACAGCGAGTCTCCCTGGACTCATCTGGAGGTATCGGCAGGACGACATTAGTTTTTGCCAAGTGTCGTGGAGAATCTTGTTTTTTGACCCTTTCGAATGGGTCCTTCTCATGTCGCCTTCACTATCTCTGTTCTTACTGATTCTTTCTTCTTCTTCCATTTTTTTGGGGGTACCGGGGATTGAACCCAGGGGCGTTCAACCTCCGTGCTACACCCCCGGCCCTATTTTTTATACTTTATTTTGAAACCGGGTCTCACGAAGTTGCGGAGGGCCTCAATAAGTAGAGAGAGAGAGAGAGAGAGACAGGGAGAGAGAGAGAGAGAGAGCTGAGGCTGGCTGCGAACCCGGATCTTCCGGTCTCCGTCTCCCAAAGTACTGGGATCACAAGCGTGCGCCACCACGCCCGGCTTCTTCTTCCATTTTTAAGTACTTGTGCAATCACATTGAGGAAACAAGGTGTACCATCTATAGCGATCCCTCGTTTTTAAGTATTCACGTAATCACATCGAGGAAACGAGGTATACCAACTATAGCGATCCCCCATTTTTAAGTACCCGTGCAATCACATCGAGGAAACAAGGTATACCAACTACATCGATCCCTCGTTTTTATGTACCCGTGTAAGCACATCGAGGAAACGAGGTGTACCATCTACAGCGATCCCCCATTTTAAGTACCCATGAAAGCACATTGAGGAAATGAGGTATACCATATACAGCAATCCCCCATTTTAAGTACTCGTGCAATCACATCGAGGAATTTGGTATACCATCTACAGCGATCCCCCATTTTAACTACCCGTGCAATCACATTGACGAATTTGGTATACCATCTACAGCAATCCCCCATTTTAAGTATCTATGCAATCACATCGAGGAATTTGGTATACCATCTACAGCGATCCCCCGTTTTAAGTACCCATGAAAGCACATTGAGGAAATGAGGTATACCATCTACAGCGACCCCCGTTTTTAAGTACTCGTGCAATCACATTGAGGAATTTGGTATACCATCTACAGAGATCCCGTTTTTAAGTACCCGTGCAATCACATCAAGGAAACGAGGTATACCATCTACAGCAATCCCGTTTTAAGTACCTGTGCAATCACATTGAGGAAATGAGGTGTACCATCTGCAGCGATCCCCCATTTTAAGTACTCATGCAATCACATCGACGAAATGAGGTATACGATCTACAGCAATCCCCAGTTTTAAATACCCGTGCAATCACATCGAGGAAATGAGGCATACCATCTACAGCGATCCCGTTTTTAAGCACCCGTGCAATCACAACAAGGATTTTCTTTGCTATTTAATAAGTCTCTTCTTGACAAATTTTATGAGCATAATTGAATGCTATAATGTGCATATTAAAGTATTTCTCCATGAAATGTAAACATTTTAAGTAACCGTGAAATCACATCAAGGAAACGAGGTATACCATCTACAGCGATCCCCTGTTTTAAAGTACCCGTGCAATCGCATCCAGGAAACAAGGTATACAATCTACAGGGATCCCCTGTTTTTAAGTACTTGTGCAATCACATAGAGGAATATGGTATACTGTCTACAGCTATCCCCCGTTTTTAGTACCCATGCAATCACATTGAGGAAACGAGGTATGCCATCTACAGCGAACCCCCATTTTTAAGTACCCATGAAAGTACATTGAGGAAACGAGGTACACCATCTGCAGCGATCCCCCATTTTTAAGTACTCGTGTGATCACATCGAGGAAATGAGGTATACCATCTACAGCGAACCCCCGTTTTTTAAGTACCCATGAAAGCACATTGAGGAAACGAGATATACCATCTACAGCGATCCCGTTTTTAAGCACCCATGCAATCACAAGGATTTTCTTTGCTATTTCATAAGTTTCTTCTTCACAAATTTTATGAGCATGATTGAATGCTATAATGTGCATATTAAAGGATTTCTCCATGAAATGTAAAAATTTTAAGTACCCGTTAAATCACATCAAGAAACGAGGTATACCATCTACAGCAATCCCCTGTTTTTAAGTACTCATGCAATCACATCGAGGAAACAAGGTATACAATCTACAGGGATCCCCTGTTTTTAAGTACTTGTGCAATCACATAGAGGAATATGGTATACTATCTACAGCGATCCCCCGTTTTAAGTACCCATGCAATCACTTCGAGGAAATGAGGTATACCATCTACAGCGATCTCCAGTTTTAAGTACCCATGAAAGCACATTGAGGAAACGAGGTATACCATCTACAACGATCGCGTTTTTAAACACCCGTGCAATCACAACAAGGATTTTCTTTGCTATTTAATAAGTCTCTTCTTCACAAATTTTTATGAGCATAATTGAATGCTATAATGTGCATATTAAAGGATTTCTCCATGAAATGTAAACATTTTAAGTACCCGTGAAATCACATCAAGGAAATGAGGTATATCATATACAGTGATCCCCCTTTTTTTTTTTTTGCGGTACTGGGGATTGAACCCAGGGGCATTCTACCTCCGTGCTACACCCCTGGCCCTATTTTTTTATACTTTATTTTGAAACCGGGTCTCACGAAGTTGCGGAGGGCCTCACTAAGTAGAGAGAGAGAGAGAGAGAGAGAGAGAGAGCAATAGAGAGAGCTGAGGCTGGCCACAAACCCGGATCCTCTGGTCTCCGCCTCACAAAGTACTGGGATTACAAGCGTGCGCCGCCACGCCCAGCTCGTGAAATCATTTTTGACAAGAATATTTTCCCCCCTAGGAGACAAATGGGACATTTGTAACGACTCTAAAAGACTCGACGTGAGGTTTGGAGTTATCAGTAATTCCAAAGTCCCCTCATTTGCTATGAAACTAATGTATATATACTAAACGTTGATATTACTCAACCCGGAAGGCGGACCTGCATCCATCATCTCCCAAGTGAATCAATATATCTTAGCAATTTAACAGCTAAACTAAAAATTGAAAGAATTGTGTCAACTTGGAAAATCAAATTTTAACTCATACCAAATTTTAATAAGTGGTATTAATTTTGCCCAAACATTATAAGGAATTCCCAGTGAAAAATGAATGTTCATAATATGGAAATCTTTTCTGAAAGTTCCCAGTATAAAAATCATCATGCCGGGCGTGGTGGCGCACGCTTGTCATCCCAGTACTTGGGTGGCGGAGACCGGAGGATCCGGGTTCGCGGCCAGCCTTAGCTACTTAGTGAGACCCTCGGCAACTTCATGAGACCTGGTTTCAAAATAAAAGGATAAAAAATATGGTTGGGGGTGTAGCTCGGAGGTAGAAAGCCCCTGGTTTCAATCCCCAGTACCAAAAAAAATCATTATATTTTTGGGATTGAGGGGGCAGTTCTGGGGATTAAAGTACCTTTTCTTTCCTATTTCCTCTCTATCTCCCACAGATGAGAGAAAGTATACAACCCCTGACTTTCTGAGACTGGCTGATCTCACTAAGAATCTTATTCTCTAGTTCCATTCTTTTTTTTTTCTGCAAATGACGTAGTTTTGGGTCTTCTTTATGACTGCGTGATATTCTGTTTTGTATATAGAGCACATTTTCTTTGTCCACTCGTCTGTCGGTGGACAGCTAGGTTGATTCCAAAGTTTGAAAATTGAACCTTGCGTTGCTATAAGCATGAATGAGCATGCGTCACTATAGCATTCCAAGGTTAATTCTTTTGGAAAGATAACGGAGGAATAGTATACAGCCTGGTCTTATGGTGGTTCCCTTCCTAGGCTTTTGAGGAATCTCCACACTGATCTCCATAGTGGTTGTACTAATCTGCAGTCCCACCAACAGTGGATAAGAAAGAGTTCCCATTTCCCCACGTCTTTGTCAGCATCTCTTATTATTTGCGTCTTTGGTAAATTGCCATTTTAACTGGAGTTCAATCTTAATCGACATTAAGAGTCAAGCCAAACCTCATACTTTAAAATTTTACCGTTTTGTAACGTTCCCCCCCAATTTTGCATTCCTCATATTGTATGGTCACGTTATCCTCATGAGCCAGGGAAGGGAATTATATTTTATTTTATTTTTTTTCAGTACCGGGGATTGAACCCAGGGGTGTTCTACCTCCGCGCTACACCCCCGGCCCTATTTTTTATCCTTTATTTTGAAACCGGGTCTCACAAAGTTGCGGAGGACCTCACTAGGTAGAGAGAGAGAGAGACAGGGAAAGAGAGAGAGAGAGAGGAGAGAGGAGAGAGAGAGCTGAGGTTGGCCGCGAACCCGGATCCTCTGGTCTCCGCCTCCCAAAGTACTGGGATCACAAGCGTGCGCCACCACGCCTGGCCGGGAAGGGAATTTTATACCCAGCATGCATGACCGAGTCACTTGCAACTCTTCCTTTGCTTGAGCTAGCCATATTTTAGGATTACCAGGAGAACAATATAATAATGTTCGAAATCCAGCATCAGCATTGAAAAAGCCTGGATCGAAATGTGTAACGTCAACCTTGCAAAACACAAGTGTGAGTTTGCAGAAATAAAGCCGAGACCCGCATAGGGGACATCTTCGGAGAATATTATATTACACAGATTTAATTACAGAGCACAATGTTTTATGCATTAAATAACTCTACAAAGTTCAGTGTCTTGGTCGTATACAAAAAAAGGGATTTTTTTTTCTTATCTTTGGTGCTGGGGATTGAGCCCAGGGGAATTCTACCTCTGAGCTACACCCCCAGTCCTATTTTATGTTTTATTTTTGAAAAAGGGTCTCACTAAGTTGTTGAGGGTCTCACTAAGTGTCTAAGTGTCTTCCCAAGTTGCTGAGGGTCTTGCTAAGTTGTTGAGTGTCTTCCTAAGTTGCTGAGTGTCTTCCTAAGTTGCTGAGTGTCTTCCTAAGTTGCTGAGTGTCTCGCTAAGTTGCTGAGGCTGGCTTCAAACCTGTGATCCCCCCGTCTCAGCATCCCAAATACTGGGATGACAGGTGTGCACCACCACACCCAGCAGAGAAGTAATTTATATTGTTTATGGCATTGGCATTTATATAAAAAAAAAAAGCTGGGACAGGAGGATGGCAGGTTCGAGGCCAGCCTCAGTCACTTAGCAAAGAGACCCTCAGCAGCCTAGTGAGACCCCATTTCAAAATAAAGAAGCTAGATCGTGATATGACTTCTATGTTTAATATTTGAGCTGAACTCGGTATACATAGAACTCCGTCAAGTACCGTGAAGATTGTTTTATTTGCTTTCACTTAATGTTCATGGATCAAACACAGCTCGCTTATTAATAAATGAACCCAAACTTGGTCATGAACCCCATTATGCTTCATCGGGATATATAGCAGGAAATTTGAGGACCACAAAGCCCGATTTGTGTTCATTATTTTTTAGGTCAAAGCAGATGGCAGAAACTCAATAAATTTAAACAGTTTAACAGCATTCAAACCGTTGGGAGAGAGACATTTCCTAAAAGTGCAGGGCAGGAGATTTTCATCAAATGACTGATAAAAGTCTCTCGCTCCATGAAGCGTGGCAGTCTTTAATTCTTTGATGCAATGAATGCCTTAAAATTTTCCTCGGGACTCCCCAAGAAACGTCAAAATGGCATATTTAAAATTTGCCTCCTAGCAGGGCGTGGTGGCGCACGCTTGTAATCCCTGTACTTTGGGAGGCAGAGACTGGAGGATCCGGGCTCGCGGCCAGCCTCAGCTCTCTCGCTCTCTCTCTCTCTCTCTCTCTCTCCTTAGTGAGGCCCTCTGCAACTTCGTGAGACCCGGTTTCAAAATAAAGTATAAAAAATAGGGCCGGGGGCGTAGCGCGGAGGTAGAACGCCCCTGCGTTCAATCCCCGGTACCACAAAAAAAAAAAAATTGCCTCATACGTCTGTTTTATTCAATTATTAAATTATTCTATCCTTCCTCTTCATGTTTTACAAACGGATTAATTTTCATCATCAGAAGTGGGTCTGTTTATTACCCCGTGTCTCCCAAAGTATTAGGTCGGATTGTTGTTTCATATTATTTAAGGGTTGGTTTTAAATTTCCGGAATATAGAAGGTTAAAATAATGGAGGGAGCTAGCACTCAGGTGACATGAAAAACTATATTTGGGGAAAAAAATGGCATTGGGGAAAATGATCTCTCATCACAGAAAGGTGCCGTGTGCACAAGATGCACAGAAAGGTGCTGTGTGCACAAGATGCAGAAAGGTGCCGTGTGCACAAGATGCACACAGGAAGAGAGGGCATTTGTTGGGGGAATTAAGGGTATCCACCTACGTAATTTTCCTTATAGGCTTGGAAGTATCTCATGGTAGGGATGTGCTATAATTATTCTCTTTCCTTTTTAAAGTTATTATTTTCATCTTAATTGTGCATATTTATGGGGTGCAGGGATAATTCGATACACGTGTACACTGTGTGATGATCGCATCGGGGTTATTAGCATTTTCATCTGCTTAAATATTTAAAGCTTTTTTTTTCAATTAGCACAGAATAATTTATACATATGTATGAGGTGCGGTGCGGTTATTTCCATTATGGGTCTGACAGTTTGCACCGCGGTAGACCCTTCACTTGTTTAAAATTTTCACTTTCGCAGAAAATAAAGATTAAAATCTGCCAAAAAAAAATAAAAAATAAATCTCTCACAACATCTCTGTACAAGATCTGTCTACACACCCTTCATTTTCATCTTTTCGATAGAAATATAACAGGAGCTGCGCACATGCGTTTGCATTTTCAAGGAGCCACACTAAAAACAAAAATATCGGAGCGGCAGAAATTAATTGCTAAAATACGTTTTATGGAGTACAAAAGACAGTACAAAAGACGTGACTAGATCCAAACGTAATGAGCAAAAAGCAAGTCAGACATGGTGGCGTACACGTATGTCATCCTTGTGCTCGGGAGGCTGAGACAGGAGGATGGCAGGTTGGAGGCCAGCCTCAGCTACTTAGCAAAGAGACCCTCAGCCACTCAGTGAGACCCTGTTTCCAAATAAAGAGATAAAAGTTCAATCCCAAGTTCCACACAAAAAAAAAAAGAAAGAAAAAAATGAATATCCTTTTTGGACCTGTTTAAAGGGCAAACCAAGCATCGGGATGGGATGGAATTCATTTGTGGCCAAGGCTTTCCTCAGCCGGGTTTCGCCTTGTAAAATATGAAGCTTCATCATTTTTGGAAGTGAAATCTTTTTTTTTTTCTGGTAAGAAAAATAAATGTCTCATAAAATGCTTCTGCATAGGAGCTGGATGTGCAAATTATAATTTTCTACGAGAAAAATAAAAATGGTCTTGCAGAGATGAGAAGGCTAATGTTAAAATTTTTAAAAAAATATTTTAGCCAAGGAGATGAAAAATGGTAAATGGAACGCAATTCCAGCATGATAAAAATTGTGCGCACGTGCATGTAGCCCGTGTTGCAAAACTGCGTGCCTTTCTACACGATGTAGTGAAAGGGAGATTTTAGGAATCTGTTCTTTTCCGTAGGTCACCCTAAAATAGACCCATGGCTCAAAAAACCACCCAGAAATTTGGATTGCTACAGTTTTTCATCAGAGATGGAAAATCACGTCTCAATGGAGCTGTGAGCAACCAAAGAATACCATATGCGTACAATCCATCATTCGGCGTCTCGCTGACAAACATCTGCTTAATTCAGATTTAATCAATGACACATCCGTAATAATTTAAAGAGAAGTAGGGCATATGTTTTACACTTTTTCTTTTCTTTCTTTTTTTTTTTTTGTGTGTATGTGGTTCTGGGAATTGAACCCATGGTCATTCTACCTTTGAGCTTCATCCCAGGTCCTATTTTATTTTTTGCGTTTGGAAACAGGGTTTCACTAGGTGGCTGAGGGTCTCTTCTCTAAGTGGCTGAGGCTGGCCTCCGACCTGCCAGCCTCCTGTCTCAGCCTCCCAAGGACTGGGATGATAGGCATACTGTATATTAAAACAGGGTCTCACCGAGTGGCTGAGGGTCTCTTTATTTGGAAACAGGGTCTCACTAGGTGGCTGAGGGTCTCTTTGCTCAGCGGCTGAGGCTGGCCTCCAACCTGCCAGCCTCCTGTCTCAGCCTCCCAAGGACTGGGATGTGACAGGCGTGTGCCATCCCTTTTTTCTTTCTTTTTTTTCTTACCTCTTGAGATTACAGGTTAGCATTTTTTTAAAAAAATTGGGAATACAGGTGTGCATGCCGGGTGTGGAGTTTGCAGTCTGGAAGGCTGCAGAAAAATAAAATATTTAAAAGAGCATTTGCAGAGTTAGCACCGTTTTCTGCGCTCTGCGGCTGGTGTGTTAAACGTTTGCAGCTGAGTCTCCTGTGATAAATCACCGTCGGTGTTTCCAGCTGAGGGTATTAACTCCCCGCGGCAGAAAAAACACAATTTCGAGCGAGGTGTGTGTCCTACATCCCAAGACGTGATAACACAAAAGCCGGTTGTTGCACAGAAACAGAACCTGATTCGACCAAGCTTTTTTCCCCCCTCAATATCTAGAAAAAGAAATTAAAAAAAAAAAACCCTCAATGCTAAAATAAATAGGAGATGACCTGGTTTTAGCCCTGAACTGCACTCATCTTGAATTTCCTGCAAAATGGTGAGAAATAGATAAAATTTGCACCCTCTCTGGTCGTGGATCTCAAAGCCTCTTTGAGTCCTAATTTTTTTTTTTTCATGGCTCACCCGCCCGGGTCCGCAGTGCTGGGGCCATGGCCGATCTCAAAGCCTCTTTTTATTCTGCACCAAAGCTAGAGGCGATTTTATAACGGCTTCATGAAATAATTCTTATAAACACAGCCCAGAGGGAATCGGTTTCCAAAGAGTGTCTTTGGACGCATCCAGCGGCAGACGCAAAGTGTCAGGCAACCGATCCTCTTTCTTAAATACCCGTGTTCACACCTGCAAATGTGGACAGGTATTTTTAGGGCTTTATTGAAATTTTAACATTAGCCGGGTGTGGTGGCACACGCTTGTCATCCCAGTACTTGGGAGGCGGAGACCGGAGGATCCGGGTTCGCGGCCAGCCTCAGCTACTTAGTGAGACCCTCAGCCACTCAGTGAGACCCGGTTTCAAAATAAAGAATTAAAAAATAGGGCTGGGGGTGCAGCTCGGAGGTAGAAGGCCCTTGGGTTCAATCCCCCATACCGCAAAAAAAAAAGAGAAAGAGAATAATTGTAAATTGTACCATCTCAACTCATAGATCATCTACATTGTTTTATAAAGAAAGATAAAAAAATCTGCAATGGAAAATCAGACTTGCACATTTTTTTCCAAGTATAATCTATATTTCTTTTTTCTTTTTGCTCCTATTTGCCTATCTCTACTTTCTAGGAAACAAACAAACAAACAAACAAAAAAAAACAAAAAGAAAATTGCTTTTCAACTCCTAAAGGGACGCTAATGGGAAAATCCATGATTACTGAACACAGCACTCTGTTCCCGGTGTCATCCGGGGCCGGCTGATTTTTTTTTTTTTTGAGGTACCGGGGATTGAACCCAGGGGCGTTCTACCTCTGCGCTACGCCCCCGGCCCTATTTTTTTATACTTTATTTTGAAACCAGGTCTCACGAAGTTGTGGAGGGCCTCACTAAGGAGAGAGAGAGAGAGAGCGAGAGAGAGAGAGAGTGCTGAGGCTGGCCGTGAACCCGGATCCTCCGGTCTCCGCCTCCCAAAGTACTGGGATTACAAGCGTGCGCCACCACGCCCGGCTCCAGCTGATTTTTAACAACAAGAGCAACAAAAATCCTTCCCAAATTCAGCCTCAGCTCACGATTCCTCGTTGTCAAAATGCACCTGAAAAACCTCCCGGGCTGTCAGCTGTCAAGGTGGAGAAATGACGGGTTTTGACAACGACCTATTTGTTGTTTTGGGAATTTGCATGACCCGTGACAAGTACCCTGTAAATGATTATGCCTCTGGGTTTGTTGTTGTTGGACTGTCGCTCTTTCCTATAGGAGATAATTTTCTGGTTCATTTCGTGAGGGCGGATTCATGGTTAGTCTGGTCAGAAAGCGTTCAATCTCATAAAGAATGGGACAAATTGGGAAGTGGGCCAGGACACAGGGGAACTATTAATTTTTCTAAGTACAAGACGTGCAATATAGCTGGGTGTGGTGGCGCACACACGCCTGTCATCCTAGTGCTCGGGAGGCTGAGGCAGGAGGCTGGCAGGTTGGAGGCCAGCCTCAACCACTTGGCAAAGAGACCCTCAGCCACCTAGTGAGACCTTGTTTCCAAATAAAAAATAAAATAGGGCTGGGGGTGGAGCTCAGAGTTATGAATGCCCCTGAGCTCAATCCCACCAAAACACACACACACACACACACACACACACACACTCACAAAGGACATGCCACCAGTATTGAACACACATCTGGTGCAGAGTGCGGTCTGCAGGTACAGGGTCCATGGAAATTATGTAGCTCACCGTCAATCATCTGGACACTTCATAAAAAGATTACAACAGAACCAATTCAAGCGAATCCTGATTGCAAAGACTTCAAAAACGCCTCCCCACCTATAGTTATGCAATATCCAGGAGATGACAAAGACGTGGGAATTTTATTTATTTATTTATTTATTTATTTATTTATTTGCGGCACCGGGGATTGAACTCAGGGGCGTTCTACCTCCGCGCTACACCCCCGGCCCTATTTTTTTTATACTTTATTTTGAAACCGGGTCTCACGAAGTTGCAGAGGGCCTCACTAAGTAGAGAGAGAGAGAGAAAGAGAGAGAGAGCTGAGGTTGGCCGCGAACCCGGATCCTCCGGTCTCCGCCTCCCAAAGTACTGGGATTACAAGCGTGCGCCACCACGCCCGGCAACGTGGGAATTTTGTGATAGAAGGTATGAGAAAAATCTAACTCAAATTCCAAATATGCCAAGTGAGATGAAACATGAAATATATATTAAATACATATAGTGGCATCACGAATTGAACCCAGGGGCATTCTACCTCCGAGCTACATCCCCAGCCTTATTTTTTATTCTTTATGTGGAAACAGGGTCTCACTTGGTTGCTGAGGGTCTCATTGCTAAGTAGCTGAGGCTGGCCGCGAACCTGCCATCCTCCTGTCTCAGCCTCCCAAGTCCTGGGATGACAGGCGGGCACCACTACCATGCCTGGCTGGTCCACCCTTTCTCACCATTAGCCTCTCTTTCTCTCTCTCTCTCTCTCTCTCTCTCTCTCCCTCTCTCTCTCTCCCCTGAGCTCCTGGCGGCTCAATGCAGATGAGGTGGTAAATCCGTTTTCCAGTGAGATCACACAAGGCCATTTGAAATGCAGTAGGGAGTAGATTTCAAGGCTCAGAAATGAATGCCCGCGCCCACAGGCACCAAGTAATTATTTTCCAAAGTCCATGCTGCAAAATCCTAAAAACCAGACACACTGCGCTCATAATAAAAGACCCAGGCGCTGTGGGGAAATATGAAATCCTTCTCTCTCTCTCTCGTTGCCTGCCACAGAGTCTACAGTTCTAGGGGCACCATGCCAGCCAACGCTCTTTTTTTACTAATGTAAAGTCAGTCGGTTTTCAGTGTGTCCTAACTCAGCCATGTCTTGCTGGCTCTGTCTCTCTGCTGTTTTGTTTTGTTTTTTTCTGTGGATACTCAGAGCTGGAAGGACCGCGTGGCATCGGAAAGTGGGAAGATGCTTGGAAGAAACTTAGAGAAATACTGTCGCGCACTTGATGGAAACATACACACTCAGGCACAAGCAGGAAGGAAACTTGCTTTGTTTCCTCAACTTTCCTTTTGCCTGGCTTCAGTGGGAATGCACAACAGGTCTTTGCGGGTGCCATCCAACCAGAAGAATCACTTTTTTTGTTGTTTGTTAACACTGAAATTGGTTTATTGTGCATCATTCTGCATTTCATTTCAAATATATTTCATTTTATTTTATATTTTATTTTATTTATTATATTATATTTTATTTATTATATTATATTTTATTATTTTGTATTTATTTTATTTTATTTTTTATTTTATTTTTTATTTTATTTATTATTTTATCTTATATTTTATTTTTTATTTTATTTAATTTATTTTATTTTATTTTATATTTTATATTTTATTTTATTTATTTTATTTTATTTTATTATTTTATTTTATTTTATTTCAGAACTGAGGATGGAATCCAGGGGCATTCTACCTCCGAGCTCCACCCCCAGCCCTATTTTTTCATTCTTTATTTGGAAACAGGGTCTCACTAAGTAGCTGAGGCTGGCAACGAACCTGGATCCTCCGATCTCAGCCTCCCAAGGACTGGGATGACAAGCGTGTGCCACTACGCCCGGCTGTATATATTTTTTGTCTAGAGATTTTTTAAAAAAATATACTTTATGGGTGTATTGTAATTATACATCATGATAAGGCTCAGAGTGATAGAAACAACCGTGCACACAGCACTTGGTGTGTTTCCCTACGCGTCGCGCCCGGCTCCCTCCTCCTCCCCATACTTATTGTTGAGATTGGTGTTGATAACTCTTTTTATGTACATGGTATGATTTGAGCATTATTTGTATATGTGCATAGCATTATCCTATTATTTCAAATAGGATAAATAGACTTCATTAAGTCTCCTTTTCTGCCTCCCCACCTCCCTCTCCTAATCCCCTTCCCCGGTTCTACTGGTTTCGCTCCTAATTCATCTAAAGTCCCTTTTGTTCCCAATGTTCCAATCAACATTCTCACTACTGTCATCCTGACGACCACAACTTAGATGAGGAAAGATGGATTTGCTCACAGATTTTGGAGATTTCAGGGTTCAGTCCACGCGAGGCCGGGTCTGCGGAGCTCAGGTCATGGCGGCGGCGATGGCGGGAAGCAGAGAGAGGGAGAGAGCGTGGGCTCTGCGCTCACATCATGGAGGAGGAAGCAAGAGAGAGAGAGCAGGGAGGAGGGGCCTGAGAGAACCCCCAAGGACACGCCCCCAGCAACCGCGCCTTAGCAACCAAGCCCCGCCCACAACATGGCTGTCACGCCCCCAGCAACCGCTCCTTAGCAACCAAGCCCCGCCTCCAACGTGGCAGCCACGCCCCCAGCAAACGCTGCTTAGCAA
>PVJS01053732.1:0-13198 GCA_004027185.1 Glis glis
TCTCTCTCTCCTTAGTGAGGCCCTCTGCAACTTCGTGAGACCTGGTTTCAAAATAAAAGTATAAAAAATAGGGCTGGGGGGGGGTAGCGCGGAGGTAGAACGCCCCTGCATTCAATCCCCGGTACCGCAAAAATAAATAAATAAATAAATAAATAAATAAAATGAAGTACCAAAATCAGAAAATATAAATCACAATACTGAAACCAACATTAAATCATGCAAGTGGCCTATATATAATTATCATACTTGACTCTTCTGTTTATAAAAGACAGATATCTTGACCTTAAGCATTCTGCCATCCATATGTGTTTTCATCTTTGAGCTTTATAATATATACCAGCCAGCAAAACAAACAATAGTCTTTATGATACCTACAGAACCCTACAAGAACCAAATAGCCTACTGGGGAAGCAGATGCACTGTAATACCACAAAATTAAAAGTACAGATGCTCGTTAACTTTATTTTCTATTTAAAAAAAGTTTTCAACATGGAGATTGGAAGGAAACTTGGAAAACAAACATCTCCAAATATCAGGAAGTTTGAAAAAGAGGCATTATTGAAAGTGTTGGTTAAAAACATCAAGCTAAAAATGGAGAGAATATTCTTTGATAACAAAGAAGACAGACATCAAGAACCAAAGGATGAATTTTGAATAAATAAATATAATGAGAAGTATGGAATATGATACAAAGAACAGTGATGAGAGTTATCTAGGCAATCTCAAAATGATTTTTTAATTATTGAAGAACATTGCTTGGTAATATATAAAAATTCATCAACACTATAAAACAAAAAAAGAAACTGTTCAATTCAGTGAGATAAAAACAACTAATTTTATAAGGATTTCAAATACAAATAAAGATATAAACAATGTTTTGTATGTAGTGACCTATGGATTGCCTTTCAAGTAAAAATGAGAAACTCTTGAGAAGATAAAGAAAAATGAAGAGTTCTCCAAACTCATTCACATTGTACCAAATAAACCATAATGAATGGAATCTAACATTTTCACTGTCTTCCTGAAAGAGTTTAAAAATAGGACTGGGGATGTGACTCAGTGTCTCTCTCTCTATATATATACTGATGAAATTTGAACCTATACCATGATTAATTAAAAGAATACATTTCAATGGGGAAAAATCAATTGTATCATTAGTCTTTTTCAAAATGAACTACATGATATATATATATATATATATATATATATATATATGTACATATATATGTAGAGAGAGTTTGATTAAAAATAAAGTACATACATAAGCACATAAGTACATATAAATGTAGTGAAATTTGAATGAGATCAATAGATTGTATCACTGTTAATTTCCTGGTTGTGATATTGCCCCACAGGTATGCAAAATGTTAGATAATGGAAATGAGTCTCTCTCTCTCTTTTCACTGCTGTTGGTGGTGGTGGTACTAGTAGTGGTGGTGTTTTCTTGTGGTACTGGGGATTGAACAAAGGGACACTCTACCACTGAGCAACATGCCCAGATATTTTTTCTTTTTTTTTTTGAGACAGGATCTCCTTGAATTGGACAGGGTGACCTTGAATTTGCTACCCTCCTGTCTCAGTCTCCCTAGAAGCTGGAATTACAGGTGTGTGCCACCATGTCTGACTCTTTGTAGGTCTTCTAACAATTGCATGTTGAATCTATAAATACATCAAAATACAAAAGTTAAAGAAATTAAACTACAGAAAAATAAAGGGAGACCTATTTATTTTAGAGGTATTGGTCCAAAGCCAAATTAAGTAAATCTCAGAACTTTTCTTCAAATGAACTTAAAATCTCCTTGAAAATATAATTAAGACCTTAGGCTAATTAATAGGAAATCTTTTAAAATTAGTAAACTAAAAGAGTAATCAAAGGCCCTGAGTTGGAAAGAGTGACAGTATTATGTGACTATGGTATTGAAAGAACAACTCAATTATAAACATTTATACCCACAAATCAAAATAATTTTTTAAAAAAGTGGGCCATTCATTTAGCATCCATATGGAAATAGAAAACAAAAACATGAATGATAATATCAAAGGTCACTAATCAAAATGAAACAAGAAAACCTAAATAATTGTTCTAAATATTAACTGGAGCAAAGGGTACTTGTAAAATTAAATTAAAAAACATTAAGATAGCATTAAAAAATTCCAAATACATGGGAATAGTTGAAAACTAAGACAAAATAAACCCAAATATAAAACACACCATTCTGTTCCTAGAAGGAAATGTAGGAGACTATTTTCAAAACTTTGGAGTTGACTTTTTATCTTTTAATTTATGTTGCCTTATTTTACAGAAGACATAAAAAGCCCTAACTATAAGAAAAAGCTAAATGGTATTTCACCAAAATTAAAATCTTCTGTTAATTCAAAGACGCCTTTAAGAAAATGGAGAAGCAATCCAGAGATAGGTTTGGGACAATATAAAATATTCATAGTACGTATACCCAACAAAGGATTTTTATCAAGTATATATAAAAAGCCATGCAAATAAAAAATAAAAATATGAAAAATTTGATAAAAATGGGTATAGTATTCAAATAGATACCCCAAAAGATACACAAATAGGCAATAAATAAAAAAGTTTAATATCCTTAACTATCAAGAAAGTACATATTAAAATCATAAGAAATGCTATTTAAATTTACTAGAGTAAGTTGTTATGACTTAGATGTGGAGTGCCCCCAGTCTTACGTGTTGAAGGCTTGGTTCCATTGCAACAAGGTTCAGAGGTGGCTTTCGGAAAGTGATTGGATCATGAGGGCTGTGACGTCATTGGTGGATTAATTAATTGATAGCTGAATGGACTCCGGGGGTGTGGAAACTGCAGGCAGTGGGGCATGGTTAGAGGAAGTAGGTCACTGGGGGGCATGTCCTGGAAGGGTATTTCTTGTCCCTGGCTACTTCCTTTCTCCCTGTCTCTCTCTCTCTGCTTCTGGGCTATCATGAGCTGAACAGCTTTCCTCCTATACACCCTTCTACCATGATGTTCTGGCTTCTCCCAGGGGGCGGGGGGGGGGGGCTCCAGACTCTCGACTGGAGTCTGGGTGGAGAAGCCCGCAGCCATTGGCAGTTGGAGCGCATAGTCCTGCAGCTGAATCAACTTGGGCCAAAGTCAGGATCCAGGGAGGTGGTTTCATCCACCTAATCTGTCTGTTTCTACTGGAGCAATTCTGTTGCTCAGTAGTCTGGGGAGCCTCTGCCCCCTCTCTCTGGAGTGACTCTGATGGCTCCAGGGGCCAGCACACAGCAGCAACAGGTGCAGATGATTTGGGTAACAATCCTCCTGGTGACTCACCTCCAGCCCTTCCAGTAGTCCCGGGGACTGGAGGTGGGCTCACAATGGGGTTGCTAAGGATCCCTGACATGGTTCAGCAGGAGCTCCTTGCTCACGTGCTCCATCACCAGGTAGACAAAGTCGGCCGTGTCTATGATCTCAAACAGCTGGATGATGTTCAGGTGCTCCACTGTGCTCATGATAGCAATTTCGGATCTAACAAAGGGGTTGTCCCTAAATGACGGCAAGACCTTCACAGCCACCTCGGTCCTGGTGAGGATATGGTGGGCCAGTTTGACACAGAAAAAATTGCCCTTGCCAATATCCTCAGTATCATACTATTGTCCATGAGGACATCCTCACATGGAGAGCTGGCTGCTAGACTTGGTCAGGCCTCTCTTCCTTCTCTCCTAGCACTGTCCATTGAAAGCCACAATAGCAAATAACGATGTTAGCTAAAAAAAACCAACAAACAAAAGTACAGAAAAACAACAAACCCAAACACGCACACACACAAAACAAAGCCAAAAGCCCAAACCAACAAATTAGATCCAAAGCCACCAATCCACCAAACCACTAACTATCCTGGAGACTGACAGGTCACCACCAAGAGCTCCCTGTTCTAATGGACAAAAACCCAGCCAAGGCGAGGACCTTATATAGCCAATCCTGGAGACTCCCTCATAGTGGCTCCTTGTGAGGTCACATGGCCGGGTCACAGCTGAGTGTGGCCTACTGTGGCTGGCTCACTTTTGAGCCTCCAGAACCTTTCCACTTTAATAAAAAGAATAAGAAGGACTCTAGAAACTTTTTTGCTTTGGTGAGTTAGGGAGGCTGATGTTTACTTGATAAGAAATTAAAATTTGTAGGATGCTTCAATGTTTTTTTCATTTCAAGTAAAGAAAACCATCTAATAACCTTTGGCTTTTAAAGACCTCATCATATCTATACTCAAGGTATTCAATTTCTTTATCTTTCAACTTGAAATGATTGATGTCAAAACAAAATGCTCTGTTCCCCAAGACACCATAAGGCACGTTATTAATATCTATGGAACTGAGAAAAGGGAGCCTTCATCCAAATTGCCCCATAAGGTCCTCATCATATTTCTTTCATTTAATTATCTTAAAACTTTTATTGGTGCATTGTAATTATACATCACAGCGAGGTTCAAAGTGATAGCACAGCACTTGGTGTGTTTCCTTCAGCACCCTCCCCGCTCCCCTTGCTCCCTCCCTGTACATGTGAGTGAGATGGGTAGTGATGCCTTCATATATGGACAGAGCATTTTTTGAACTGTTTCCTTCCTCAAGCCTCCTTTTTCCCCTCTCTGCCTCCCTCCCCCAATCCCTCCCACTATTCTACTGATTTCTCTCCTCATTTATCTAAAGTCCTTTATGTTTCCTGTTTTCTCTCGAGCTTCCACATATGAGAGAAAACAGGACCCTTGACTTTCTGAGACTGGCTGATCTCACTTAGCATAATATTCTATAACTCCATCCATTTTCCTGAAAATGACATAATTTTGATCTTTTGTATTTTATTATTTTATTGGGTACATTGTAATTTTATATCATATTGGGGTACAGAGTGTTAGAAAAATACATGCACGCACTCTTGTTGCCCTCCCCACTGGGTCCTCCCCCACCCTGCAAGTCTTTGAGATTTTAATTGGCAATTTTGTATATGTTCATAGTATTATTTCGATTATTGCATTCTCTATGACTTCATCCCCCCTTCCCTAATCACCCTCAGTCACTCCCCTAGAATCTCTGCTCCTCTGTCTGATGTTGCCCTTATTGCCAAATATTTCTCTAGCTTCCACATATAAGAGAGAACATACATCTACTTGTTCCTAGGGACTGGGTGTACTCACTTAGCATAATATTCTTGAGTTCCATCCAAGTTCCTATAAATGGTATAATTTTTATTCTTCTTTATGGCTGAGTAAAATTCTGTTGTGTGCATATACCAAAGTTTTGTGATCCATTCATCCATTGAGGGACATCTAGGCTGGTTCCATAGTTTGGCTATTGTAAATTGTGCTGCTATGAACATGGTTGTGCATGTATGATTATAATATTCTGATTTCATTTCCTTTGGGAAGATGCCCAAGAGTCCTATCAGTGGGTCATACAGTAGTTCTAGTCCCAATCTTCTGAGAAACTTCCATAGTGATTTCCAAAGTGGTTGTACTAGTTTGCAGTTCCACCAACAGTGTAATAGGGTTCCTATTTCCCCACATCCCCACCAGCATTTATTATTATTTGTGTTCTTGATGATTGCCATCCTAACTGGAGTGAGATGGAAACTCAGTGTAGTTTTGATTTGCATTTCCCTGATTCCTAAAGATGATGGACATTTTTTCATATATTTGTTGGCCATTTGCATTTTTCTTTTAAAAAGTGTCTATTCAGTTCAGTTGCCCATTTTTTAATTGGGTTATTTGTTTGTTTGTTTTTTGCGGTACCGGGGATTGAACACAGGGGCGTTTTACCTCCGCGCTACACCCCCGGCCCTATTTTTTATACTTTATTTTGAAACTGGGTCTCACGAAGTTGTGGAGGGCTTCACTAAGGAGAGAGAGAGAGAGAGACAGAGAGACAGAGAGACAGAGAGACAGAGAGAGAGCTGAGGCTGGCCGCGAACCCGGATCCTCTGGTCTCTGCCTCACAAAGTACTGGGATTACAAACGTGCGCCAACACGCCCGGCTGGGTTTTTTGTATTAAGCTTTTTGAACTCTTTATATATTGTAGATATTAGAGCTTTGTTGAATGGTTAGGTGGTGAAGATTTCCCATATTGTAGGCTCTCTCTATAGAAACTTGGTTTCCTTTGCTGCACAGAAGCTTTTTAATTTAATGCTATCCCATTCATTAATTCTTTTTTTAATTTCCTGAGCTTTTGGGGGTCTTATTGAGAAAGTTTCTACCTGTACCTATATGTTGGAGTGTTGATCCTATACCCTCTTCTAGCAGTTTCAAAGTTTCTGGTCTAATTTCTAGGTCTTTGAACCATTTAGAGTTGACTTTTGTGCAGGGTGAGAGGTTAGGGATTAGTTCCATTTTTCTACATTTGGATAGCCAGTTCTCTCAACAGCATTTATTGAAAAGGCTTTCTCCAGTGTATGTCTTTGGCACATTTATCAAAGATCAACTGGCTATAGATATGGGGCTTTGTTTCTAAGTCTTTGTTTCCATTGGTCTATGTATCTGTTTTTGTGCCAATAACATGCTGTTTTTATTACTATCGCTTTGTAGTACAGTTTGAAGTCAGGTATTGTGATGTCTCCAGCATGGTTCTTATTGCTGAGAATTGCTTTGGCTATTCTGAGTGTTTTGTTTTTCTATATGAATTTTATAACTGGTTTCTCTAGGTTTGTGAAAAATGATGATGGTATTCTGATAGGAATTGCGTTAAAAGTGTAGATAGCTTTTGGAAGTATGATGATTTTGACTATATTTATTCTGCCTATCCAAGAGCATGGGAGGTCTTTCTATCTTCTAAAAATCTTCTTTGATTTATTTCTATAGTGGTTTATGATTTTTTTATTATAGAGGTCTTTCACCTACTTGGTTAAATTTATTCCTAGGTATTTTATCTTTCTTGAGGTTATTGTGAATGGAATTGTTTTCTGTATTTCTTTTTCAGTGAATTCATAGTTTGTGTAAAGGAATGCTAATGATTTTCATAGGTTGATTTTGTATCCTGCTACTTGGCTAAAATTATCACCTCTAGAAATCTTCTTGATGAGTTTATTGAGTATTCTATGTAAACTATCATGTCATCTGAAAACAAAGATAGTTTCAGTTCTTCTTTCCCTATTTGTATTCCTTTGATTCCGTTCTCCTGTCTTATTGTTGACACTAGAATTTCAAGTACTATGGTGAATAGGAGTGGTGACAGTGGGGATCCTTGTTCCTGTTTTTAAGGGAAATTCGGTCAATTTTTCCCCATTCATAATGATACTGGCTTTGGGTTTGTTGTATATAGTCTTTATGATGTCAAGGTAGGTGCCTTCTATCCCTAATTTCCTTAGCATTTTTATCATGAAGGGGTGTTGGGTTTTGTCAAATGCTTTTTCTGCATCTATTGATAAAATCATGTGATTTTTTTCCTTAGCTCTATTAATGCAGTGAATTACATTTATTGATTTTCAAATGTTGAACCAGCCTTGCACCCCTGGGATGAAGGCTATTTGATCTTTGTGAACTATTTTCTTGATGTAGTTTTGAATGTGAATTGCTAATATTTTGTTGATAATTTTTGCATCTATGTTCATCAATGATATAGGCCTGTAATTTTCTTTTCTTTTGGTATCTTTATTTGGTTTGGAGATTAAGGTGATGCTGGCTTCATAGAATGAATTTAGTAGTATTCCTTCTTTTTCTCTTTCATGGAATAATTTGGGGAGCATTGGAGTTAGTTCTTCTATGAAGGTCTTGTAAAATTCAGCTGGGAATCCATCCGGGTCTGTATTCTTCTTTGATGGGAAGCCATTTATTGCTGTTTTGATTTCTTTGCTTCCTATTAGTTTGTTTAGGTTTTCTCTGTTGTCTTGGTCCAGTTTAGATAAGTTGCAGGTTCTAAGAATTTGTCAATTTCCTCTGGGTTTTCTATTTTATTGGAGTGTAAGTTTTCAAAATAATTTCTAATAATGTTTTAGATTTCCACATTATCTGTGGTGATATCCCCATTTTCATCTCTTATCCTTGAGATTTGTTAGGTTTGTCAATCTTATTAACCCTTTCAAAAACCAGCTTTTTCTTTTCTTGATCTTCTGAATTTTTTTCTATTTCATTAATTTCTGCTCTGATTTTAATTATTTCCTGCTTTCTTCTGCTGGCATTGGGGTTAGCTTGTTCCTGTTTTCCCAGGGCCTTGAGGTGCATCATTAGATTATTTATTTCAAGTCTTTCTGTTTTTCTTATGTGGGCACTTAATGCTATATATTTTTCTCTTAGCAGCACCTTCTGGGTGTTGCATAGATTTTGATATGTTGTGTCACTATTTTCATTTGATTCTAGGAATTTTTAAATTTCTCCCAATTTCTTCTTTGATCCAGTATTCATTAATAATGTAGCATTCAATCTCCATGTATTTCATGTATCTGTGTATTTTCTCTGGATGTTCATGTTGTTGATCTCTACTTTCAAACTATTGTGGTCTGATAGGATACAAGGAATTGTATTTTTT
Organism: Glis glis; assembly: GCA_004027185.1. Taxonomy (NCBI): domain Eukaryota; kingdom Metazoa; phylum Chordata; class Mammalia; order Rodentia; family Gliridae; genus Glis; species Glis glis. Next base: position 8,480 of record PVJS01053732.1, read on the forward strand.
TTAAACTTGCTGGTACTTGTTTTGTGGCCTAAAATATAGTCTATTGGAGAAGCTGAGAAAAATGTGTATCCAGCTGTTATTGGATGGAATATTCTGAAAATGTCAGTTAGGTCCAATTGGTTTATAGTATTCTTTAGGTTTGAGGTATCTTTACTAAACTTTTGTCTGTACGACCAATCTAGTAGTGTAAGTGGTGTGTTGAAGTCTCCTAGGATTATTGTATTGGGGTCTATTTGGGTCTTCAAGCCAGGAAGAGTTTGTTTAACATAGCTTGGTACATTAATATTAGGGGCATAAATATTTAATATGGTTATGTTTTCATTTTGGATAGTTCCTTTTATCAGTAAGAAGTGTCCATCTTTGTCTCTTCTGACAAGTTTTGGCTTGAAGTCTGATCTGTCAGATACGAGATTAGCCACCCCTGCTTTTCTTCTGTCTCCATTTGCATGGAATTTTTTTCATCCTTTCACCTTCAGTTTATGAATCTCTTTCCCTATGAGGTGCATTTCTTGCAAGCAGCATATAGTAGGATAATAAGTTTTAATTCAATTTGCTAGTGGATATCTTTTAACTGAGGAGTTGAGACCATTGATGTTCAGTGTTATTATGGAGAGATGATTTTTTTCCTGTCATTTTGAATAAAGTTTTTTATTTGAGGCAATAATTATTCTTGGCTTAGTTATTCATCTGGTATTCATTCCTTCTTTTGTTTGGATGTTTGTTTTTCATTTTTTCATTTTTTTTTCATGTTTGTGGTTCATTCCATTGTTTTCTCAAGTGCTGGTTTGGTCATCATGAATTCTTTTAATTTCTGCTTATCTTGGAAAGTTTGTATTTCTCCATCAATTTTGAAGGATAACTTTGTTGGATATAGTAGTCTTGGTTGTAAGTTGTTTTCTCTAAAAGCTTGAAATGCATCACTCCATGACTTCCTGGCTTTCAGTACTTGGATTGAGAAATCTGGAGTAATTCTTGTTTTACCTCTGAATATCAACTGGTTTTTTGCTCTCAACTCTTTTAGGATTCTCTCCTTAGTCGCAAAGTTGCATATTTTGATTATAATGTGGCATGGGGACATTCTTCTTTGGTCTTGTCTGATTGGGGCTCTGGATGCCTCCTGTACTTGGATGTGCTCATCTTGCTCCAAGTTTGGGAAATTTTCTGATATTATTTCTCCAAAGAGATTCTTAATTCCCTTTGTCTTGGATTCTGTCTTCTTCAATGACAATTAATCTTAGGTTAGTCCTTTAAAATTATCCCAAAGTTCTTGGATGTTCTGATCCTGCTATTGTGTTGCTTTTACTAAATTCATGACTATATTTTCAGTATTGAATGTACTATCTTCTACGGCTGAGACTGTGGTCTATTCTATTAGTGATAGCTTCAATGGAATTGTTTACTGACTCCTTCAGTTCATTCAGATCTTCTGTTACTTCTTTATGGACTTGGTTCTTAATTTTCTGAATGCTCTCTCTGATTTATTTTTTGAGGTCACTTATCATATCGAATATCAAAATTCTGAATTCTCCACCTGGCATCCTCTGCTCCTCTGTGTCAGTGGGTTCTGTTGTTGTGAGATTGTGAGGATTAGATGTTGTCTAATAGTCACTACTGCCTTTTTTCTTTTTGTCTTCTGCTTTCTGCACTACTCCACCATTATTGCTATTTCTATATAAACCATTTTATGTTAACCAAAAAAGAGAATCTGACTGAACTAGCCAGTTACCATATATGGCAGATAGTATTAGTACTGTAGAATGACATATACCTCTCATATTGGCCCACCTTATAGACCACTGATCATTCTAGGATTTTGGATGAGAGGTAATCTCATTCTAATAATCCACAGCTAGGTTTGCATAATTGTTGGGAACTAAACGTGGTAATCCATGCATTGGCAACCCCTCAGAAAGGAACTATGAAAATATCATATCCACAGAAGCTCTCCAGAAAGAGAACTGTAATCTGTAACCACTTTGTATCACCTCCCCCTATAAGTTCATTTATTAGGGTCTCTCTCAAGGGTATCTATTATATTTCACTAATCCATCTTGGCATTTGTAAAGCAATACCAGATGATTAATACTATACCTTTAAGGTTCTTCAAATATCTAATACTTGTCAATTCCTCTCATATTCTTTATTTTGTAAAATGAGGAAATTTTAAATGATTATAATGTTTATAAGAATAAAAAATTATATATCATTTACACTGTTAATTTTTATATAAAATAAAATATAAAAATATAAATATGTTATCAATTCTTAATTAAAATAATCATCACTATTATAATATCTCTTTGAATTTTTCATTTCAGAACAAGATAGTCACTTATTTTTTTCACTCAAAAAACTAATTACTATCTACAATGAGTCAAGTCTTATGGTGCCATAGTGAAGAAAAGATAATGGAAATCATAGTGTTGGTTTTCCCTGGTGCTTAAATTCTAGCAGAAAATATAATTTTAACCAACTGCTTGGAAGGTATGAGGTAGTTTGTTAGTATATGTAAGGAGGACCTAATTTATAAATTGGGTTGAGACAATCCTTCCAGAAGGAAGTGACATCCAAATAGCCAAGCAGCATGAGTAGAAATGACTGTGGGGGAAGGGCATAAGGCCTGGTTGGGATGACAAATGGTTGAGTGTCCCAAGATGGTAGGACACGCTGAATAATTTGGAGTGCGACAATCAGAAAGATGGCCAAGTTTCTAGCTCTTGCAGTGACTGGGTAAATATTATTTTCCTAAATTTGCATTTTTGTTTTAAACTGTTTCAGATTCATTATCACTACTTATTCTGAGGAAAACCTTTTAGGACATACAAAGTCATTTTCTAGTTAAAAATATGAACAGTTTACATGATCTGCCTAAAGCCTCAGTTGAAGGGGGTGAGGTAGGTGGGTAGTGGAGAGTGTATAGAATCAAATTATTTTTACCACCCTTTCTATTCAGTTCTACAGCACATTTTATTCTGTCTAAAGTACAACATGCCTTTTTGTAATCTAGCTTGTTATCTTGATTGGAGCCTGTGTCATATTATCCCCTTTGCCATCTGATGTAGACATTTCTCACTGGCTACCCTGACAGAAGCAATCCATCAACGTTGCATCGAGCTGGCAGAACAATTTGGATCAATCGTGTGAACACCCCTGTCATTAACAAAAGTGCAAATGCACATTAATATTCTGCAAAATAGCCAAACAGATGCAGAAAGACAAGGCATCTCTTCAAAAGGCTTCTGTAGGCCTTTTGCTTGTTTTATCATCCTCCCTCTTGTTTTCTAATCCATATCTGTATTTAGCAGCCTTTGTTCATATGTTCTTTTTTTCTTTCTCTTCTTTTTCTTTCGCAGTACTAGGGATTAAATCCAGGGGCACTTTACCACTGAGCTACATCCCCAGCCCTTTTATTTTTTATTTTGAGACAGAATCTCCCTATGTTGCCCAGGCTGGCCTCAAATTTGTGATCCTCTTACCTCAACTTTCCCAGTAGCTGGGATTACAAGCATACACCATTGTACCTGGCTTCATGTGTTCTAATTAAGGTTTCAAGGTTCATCTGACTATACCACAGGCTTCTGCATGGCTATTGGAGTCCTTCTGTGATAGTTCTAGTCCCAGGTACCTACACTGCCCCATTCTGATGTTATCTAGAAGATAAATAGCCAGTGAGGACTCAGGAGCCACACAGCATCCTCGAGGGAGATCCTGTGCTGTAGCTCAGCAGCAGGCACCTCAACGGGGTTAAATTGTGTCCACCAGGGTACTAGTGCTGTGAAGTTTTCCTTTCATGAAGTAGTATTGCATGTTTGGCTGTCTAATGTGTCTCTCTCTCCCTCTCTCTGGTTTTGGTTTTTTCTTTTGTTGGATTTTGATGGGGGTGTTATTAAGTATACCGAGTCACTAACCATGGACTTAGTCTTATACTGATTTCAACAGAGAGAATCAAAGTCTGGAGATACCAGTAGAGTCCATTTTGCATAATTCAGGGATGATGCAGGCAACTATCCACTATCTATCAACAGCCAGAGGAAGAGAGAAGGTTTTCAGAGTAGGTGACAAATTACCAGTGCAGTATTGACAGTCACTCTGTAGGTGATGGCCGGCCCTCACACTTGGCTCCTTGGGATTGACCATTAAGTGTGTTCATGCTGGAAGAGGCTGGAGAGCCCCTAGTGCCTACTTTCCCCATGTGGTCCAGACAGGCCTGCTCCTCCCTGTGAACTCTCAAGATGGACAGTGATACTAAGTATTCTCCCTGGAGGACAGAGGGATCCAGCACTTCCTCCAGCCTCTCTTCAGTTTATTCATTATTGATAAACTTTATATTCATTCTTCAAATTTAAAATTTTGTGTTTTCAAGAACTTCTTCATTCTTAAAAAGCCCTGCTTTTTCAAATCGTTTTAGCTTTCAAGCTATTGCTTTTTTATTTATTTTATTTTATTTTGTGGTACTAGGGATTTAACCCTGAGGCATTCTACCTCAGAGCTACTCCCCCAGTCCTGTTGGGAGCTATTTTCTTGATTTAGAGTTGCAAATACAGCCCTGAGAGGTACAAGCTCAACCAAACGCGCAGATTGAGATCTGCTGATAAGTGTGCTGTGTTTTTCACAACAGCTAAATGTTCTCAGAGGAGAGACTTGACCTGGGAAGGGGGGAGGAAGTTGTCTGGGAACATTCTGTTTGCCCAGACAAATGTTAACATTGTGTGGTGAAAG